>JAOYNN010152588.1:0-11194 GCA_025770095.1 Goniobranchus kuniei | reverse complement strand
GTAGTAGTAGTAGTAGTAGTAGTAGTAGTAGTAGTAGTAGTAGTAGTAGTAGTAGTAGTAGTAGTAGTAGTAGTATCGTCTTTATCATCTTAATATTAATAATGGTACATGTAGTAGACTGTAGTTAATATTATGGCCATCTTCATGATCCTCAAAATACTTTATGATCCACCTATATAATATGCATTATTTTATCAGCATTTTTCTTTTTAATTTGGACTCTCAAAATCTAGATGCGCACACCATGAGAAACTCTTCTTTCCTGATACTATACAACATTCATGTCAAAGATTCAGCGATGGGACGAATTGAAAGTAACTTGACGCCACACTTCGAATACGAGGAAACGCATTGTCCAAAAGTGTGCTGGGGCCGTTTGCTTTGCCCTGTGCGTGTTTGGAGTGTGGTCGAACATCATCAATGTCCGCACCTTCGTGAGAATAAAACTATCAGATACGGTAACCGTATCCTTCTTCTTTTTATCCGCTTGTGATCTGGTCATTAGCGGTTTGGGATTTTTGGAAATTGTCTGGTACGCTTTGGATGTCATCGAGAGGGATTGGAATATGAGATTCAAAGTTTCTCCTTACATACTGGTAGCCTTCACTGGGTCTTCCAGGTCGCTGTTCGTGATAGAAACAACGCTTTTGAAATTATTTCTCGCCATTCAACGTTGTCTGTGTGTGATGTTGCCCTTTCATGTCAAGAGCCTTTTCACAACGTTTCGCACATGCCTGTACGTTGGCGTTACCTCCACTTGCGTAACCATAATAGTAGGTCTATGTCTTGCAAGCATGAGCGTGAGAAAAGTCTTCGACCCGATGACAAACTCATCGTACTTAATCATACATCGAAATCCGGAACTTGAGGTGTTTCATTACTTACTAAGCTTTGCAGCAGTGACACCGTTTAATGTGGTGAGTATATCCATCATGGTCGCCTGTCTAATCGTCATGGCTGTGTGCCTGAAAAAAGTGACTGGGTTTCGGAAAGGAGCGACAATGAATAAAACCGAAGACAACTCTTCCTCTAAAGAGAGACAGGCTTTGATTCATGTGGCCGTAGTGTCAGCAATTTTTGTTGTAACCTACATACCATCTATCTTGTTTGGCGTATTTTCACTAACTATTAACGGATTTTCTTTTTATGAGAAATATCATTACCTTCCTACTCTTTTGCTTCAGGTCATGATCGTTGGGGATATTTTCAACTCGGCTGTCGATATTTTTGTTTATGACAGATTCAACTCAAAATTTAAACAGCAATGTTTTAGGGAAAACAGTAATCACCCTTGTTAAATATTGAGAATTAAATTTTGATGTTTTACTGATTTGAATTTTTGTTCCAATGCTGATTGTGGTATGTCTCAGAACACCCTTGAAAAGGATGTCACAGCTGTAGCTGTGAAGTAATCCTTATGCGAATAGCCAATCTTGCAACATAAGAATATCTATTGATGTATGCCTTTTGCTGGAATAAATCGGAGAACTTGCGCAACTATCTTGGACACCTCATGTGTTGTTTCTTCATTGACCTTCCTTTCTTTTATTTAAATCTAGAAGAAATCTAATCTAGATCACATGGTGTCAGAAGTAATGTAATGTCACATGAATGTAAACCAGGTAACAACAGTATTCTGCATTAGATCAAGATCAAGATCAAGATTCAAGAGATCTAGGTCTAATGAAGGTCAAGGTCTAGACATCTAGATCTACTTCTTCCGTTAAAAACACAAGAAAACAATGTAGGACTGGCTTATGCAATGTGGATTCTTGATCTGGCTAGATCTAGATCTAGAATCGTTTTGGTTAAGAGTTTAGATCTACAGTAGTTGGTATTTTTGTTTCTATAACACCTTTCGAACTGTGTGCATTTCCAATATCATATTCTTCTTATGTAATTCCATGCGCTGTTTACGAAACTGATAGTTAAATCTATTGCAAATGCACTGTTTAGAAGTTATGATGCTTTCTAGTACGCACTCATTAATCCCATATTCAAGCTGAATTCACCGCCATTGCGTGATTTCCGGTGGTATGTCCGGGCTTCTCCATTCACAATGTTGTCCAAAGCGCATGTGCAACGGTTTTCGCATTCCATACGATTCTTCGCGATAGCGACGACCGTAGTCTAGATCTATGCATTCAGGAGTGTGAGAGTGATAATCTAGTAATTCGTGAATGAAATAAAAAAAAAAGGTAAATATGATAAGCGTAAAACATTCCTTCTTTTTCAACTTCTAAATGTCTTTTTCAACTTCTAAATGTAGATGTAGATCTGAAATCTAGAGGTAGGGTAGCGGGTCTTAGGTGGCAACCCTTTTACCACTAACCCGTTTACCATTAACCCCTTTACCATTGATCCCTTTACCATAAACCCCTCAAGGGATATTTATTTAGATACGGGGGTGCGGGCTTAGGGGTGTGTGGACGCTCGCTTCGTCTGACAGCACTCATCGTGAAACCTTTAATGGCAGCGCTTCATCATGAAAAAGTGTTATAGTAAAATTCAGTAGTTTTGGTTAGGAGTCTAGCCTAGATCTAGAGTCATTTTCGTCAAGATTCTGATTTGGATCTAGATCTAGTGTCTGGTCGATGCTAGTTTCAATCTTACAATGGCAAGTTCAGAATCAAAACGATTCACAACAAATTTGCCAGTTAGCAAGTTAGATTTCTCCAGTCGATCAGAGATTTACCAGAACTGGGAGAGATTCAAGAGACAATGGGCTTATTAGGAAATTGCTTCACGAGTGAGAGAAGAACCATGGAATTAAAACACGTCAGCACAGAGGCAGTCTGGATCATACCAAACCACAATCACACATACATAAATGTGGACGATGCGGACGGCGACATGAGCCAGGAACAAAATGTCCAGCAAGTGAGGCGATTTGTCATTCTTCTGAGAAGAAAGGACACTTTGCTTGCATTGTAGAACTCCGAATACCACCAATTCTAAAAAGAATACAGAAAAACAGAGTAAATGTATTAGACGTCTTAGAGTAAGAATAAAAGGAGTATTTAGGAGCAGTCTTTGGACGAAAGCAGCAAAATCCATGGCAAGCAAAAGACACAGTTAATGGAAGGAAAACTGACTTCAAGATATACACAGGTACTGGTGAGCAGTCATACCAAAGACTTGTGTGCCAGAAAACACTGAAATATACAGATCCCATAAGAGACTATATGGGCCGTCAGGTGAACAAGTCGGGATTGTAGAAACATTCCTGGCCGAAATGAAATTGGATAAAGGAAACTGTGCCAAACAAAACGTGTATGTACTGGAAAATCTATTACAACCGCTACTTGAAAAACCTGCCATAGAAGAATTGGACCTATTTAAAAGAATCAGTGCCTTCGATCAACAGAATGATTTCAGAAAGGAATTTCCAGAACTATTGATTTACTGCCCTTGGAAAGCTGAAGAGAAAAAATACAAAATTGAGATGAGAGAGAATGCAGTCCCATTTTAAGTGGCAACTCCAAGAAGGCTGGCTTTATCCCTTCATAAAAAAGTACAACATGAGTTGAAGAGACTTGAGGGAGAAGAAATAATCAGGAGGATAGATTCTCCAATATAGTGGTGTGGTCCTATAGTGGTTGTCCCAAAGAAAGAAGGCAAGGTACGGATCTGCGTGGACCTCACCAAACTGAATGAGGGAGTAAGAAGAGAATTTGGCTACTAGAAATCAAGTTTTGGCTCAATTGGCAGCCACTACGGTTTTCATTTCACTTGAATACAATAGTGGATTCCACTAGATTCCACTTTCAAAAGTTTCGCAGGAACTAGCAACACTCACTACCTTCTTTGGACGGTTTGTATACAAAATAATGCTGTTCAGGATCTTATCTGGTCCAGAAAGTTTCCACAGAGAGATGCCCCACCTTCTTTCAAGAATACCAGGGGTCGTATGCCGTATTTGACGGCATTCTGACTTGTGGGAAGAGTCAACATGAGCATACTGCAAGGGTAAGAAAAGTGTTGAGACGACTTAAAGATGCCGGCGTCACACTTATGAGAAATGTCAGTTCTCAGAAAACAAGCTTAAATTCCTAGGATTCATTATATCTCAAAACTGAATTGAGATTGATCCAGAGAAACTTAAGGCAATCAGAAGTCTACCACAACCAGAGAACGTTCCAGACTTCAGGCGCCTATTAGGTATGGTAAATCATGTAAGCACATTCATTGACAACTTATCCAGCATGACAGCACCATTGAGAGAGTTGCTGAAGAAAGAAAACTGTTCCTGGGTCTCGAATGTTAAGCATGAAAAGGCATTCCAGGAAATCAAAAGAGTATTAACTGAGACCTTAGTTTCTTGTCCACTATGACCCAAACTTGGAAACAAAAGTGTCAGCAGATGCAAGCAAGTCAGGTCTAGGATGAGTTTTATTCCCAAAACAAGGGGAACATTGGAAACTAGTGCTTTACGCGTCAATGTCCATGGGTAGTGCTGAGCAGAGATATGTCCAAATTGGAGAAAAAGAGGCACTAGGAATCATTTTGGCTTGTGGGAGATTTTCAGATTTCCTGACTGGGCTGAAGACATCTCTAATCGAAACTGATCACAAACCACTGATAGCACTCCTTCAAAACAAAGGACTTGACAACCTCCCTCAAAGAATCCAGAGGTTCAGGATGAGACTTACGCAATTTTCCTACAATGTTGTTCATACTGCAAGAAAGAATCTTCACGCCGCTGACATGTCCCGAGCACCCCTGAGAGAAAGAAATGAGCAGGAAAGTTCACGAGAAGAAGAAGTGAATTAATTTGTTAGCCTAGTCATAGAAAGTTACTCAGCTTCAAAAACAAAACTTGTAGAGATTTAAAAAATGAGCAAGATAAGGATGAAGTATGTCACAAAGTTGAGCTACTGCAAATCAGAATGCTGGCCCGATCACAGTAAAAGAGACCCAAAAAATTAAGCCATTTGGACTGCAAGGCATGAACGTACAGTGATCCTTGGCCTACTCCTTTATAACGCATGGTTGAAAATTCTACGACGAATCCATGAGGGTCACCAAAGAGTTGTCAGATCTCTGGAATTAGCCAAGACTTGTGTGGTGGCCTGGAATTTCAAATCAAATTGAGAATGTAATTAGGAATTGCTCTATCTGCAAAAAACACAGACAACTGTCACCTGATCCATTGAAACAAACAGCCACACGAGTTATCCTTGGCAACAAGTTGGAATGAACCTTTTTGAGTGGAAGGGTCGTGACTAACTATTAATTGTTGATTATTTTTCCAGATGGATAGAGATAGCCCTACTCAGAAAAACAACATCATCACCTGTTGTAGAACTAAGTATATATTTGCAAAGTATGGGATACCAGAGATCTTCAGAAGCGACAATGGACCTCAGTTTGCTTCATGCCAATTTGAAAACTTTGCAGACTTACGGTTTTGAACATAGAATAAGTAGTCCAAAACATTCACAAGGGAATGGGGAGGCCGACGGTTAAAAACCTTCTTTGAAAGGCAGATGACCCGTACATTGCCATTCTCAACTATACAGGAACACCACTTAAGCAAGGACAAAGTCCAGCAGAACTTTTGTAAGGAAAGCCGTTGAGAACCAAATTACCTGTTCTGCCGTCTCAACTAAAAACTTCAGGCAGTTTGTTTTTGCTAAAGCACATCTGAAGAACAGCAAAAGAAATACTTCGACAGAAGACATGGTAGTACAAGACTGCATCATTTCAAACGGAATGAAACTGTTTGGATGACTGAACCAAAGCATGAAAAGGAACTTTCCTCAAACCTTATCAGCCAAGGGGAGGAGATGTACATGAGAGATCTTATCTGGTCGACATTCCCACTGAGACAAAACGACAAAATCCAATTCATCTTCGCAGACGAATCCTTGGTCCATTTGGGGAAGGGATGTCAATGCCTCTTACAATCTACGAAGCCAAATTATACATTTTAGCCCAATCAAGTCCCTAGAACTACACCAAGCCATTGGAATAACAGTAGTCTTTACCCTATGCGTCTAGATCTAGATCTAGATTAGATCTAAATTAAATCTAGATCTAGATTAGATCTAAATTAAATCTGGATCTAGATAGATCTAGATCTAGGTCTAGATCCAGATAATCTGTTTCGAATTGGTTGTTTTCAGTTGAACGTTGTTACTAGATAAATGTTGTTTTTAATTTGAGTAGCATTGTGAAACCTTTCAGCCCCCATACTTAGCTGACTCACGAGGATCAGTATCGGCCTCTGATAATCGATAAACATATTCTATACGGCAGTCGGGTATCTAGCGCTGATATGACTATATTAATTATAAGCTTAATACCATTTTAAGCTGGACATACCGTAACAAAAGGAATGTTACCCCTTTCCTTCACCGCCAACACTATGTGTGTGTGTTTGTGTGTGTGTGTGATAGTCTAGCTGTACATATGTGTATATTATTGCCTACAAGTATGCGTTATCTTCATCGCCTTGTCAGTCAGAAATTCTGAATTTCTGTGCAGCCTACCCATTCATTTACCTTTTTTATTTAAAAAAAAAAATAAACAGCTAGGCGATAATAGACACACAGAAGTCGGCTTAGCAATCATTTGTGGACCAAGATGTGCGATTTGGCGAGGTAGTAGGGCTATTTAATTTATAATGGAGTATGTACACTGGCATCCGTCAATTCAATGCTTGCTCTTTTTTTCCGATTAAGCCTCCTCTTTTACCATGATTCGGCATTGTCTGATCGTGGTACGTGCAATGGTGCAAGATACAAATCCATCGAAATGACAGCACTGAAAGCCATCGGTCACCTTCTCCAAGGAAGTGGGTGGTCAGAAATAATCACCAAAGCCAAATATCTTCTGCATGGACAAGTCATTCATTTTTAGCAGCAACACATGTCACACATACATGAAATGCCCACCAAATACAGCATGTGCACTTCACTTATTGATGAAACAGGTATGTACTGAAGAAAAGGAAACAGACCCAATTATTGATTCTCACACAGACTTTGATGCATGGTGTTCATTGAAGAAAGAAAAAAATCCTCCAGTTTCTGTTCTCGGCAACACATCTTTCTCTCCAGTTGCTCGTGTTTCCTTTCGTGCGAGCAATCCGATCATCAACTTTGAATTATACATTGTATATAAGTGCCCTCAGAAGATTTGTTTCTTGGTTTTTCACATTAATTCTCACATACTATGCTCGTTCTATTCAATTCAATTCAATTCAAAGTACTTTAATTTCTCGTAAAGAGAAATTAAAATGCCTGTCCAAAAGACACATTACACAACAACATTACGATGAATGGTTAACACACAAATTAGACTACACAAAATCAGAGAATTAAATAATAATTGTTCAATTTGCAACATTAGATCTCTGTCCTCATAAGAGATATGATTCTTCTATCCCAGAAACATCCTGATATCTACAAACATTTACAATTTGGCAAGTTTGTTGTTGCAAAATCCAGCAACAGCTTCTCTTTAATTTCTGTGGAACAAGGGTATGAACAAAACATTGCATTTTCCTAAAAAGTGAAGGTCGTATCATTGGCCTTACTCAGGGTTCAGATGTTCTGGTGAAATGGGCAATATCAGGGCCAGAAACGGTTGTGTCCTAGCTGAATTTGAGAAGTCTTTATGGGGAAATCGGCCAAAGTCAGAGGGGCAATAGCTTTGGCACGTCACAATGAAACCATGACAGCCCAAGCTACATTTGCCAAACAGTTAACATCAATGGAGGATACATTTCAGAGCATGGGCAATCCATTTGCAGGTTCAGGAAAAAAGATGTTGCCTTTACTTACAAAAGAATTGATGCCAGAAAAATCTGTCAAATATTTGAGTCTTGACAACTCAAGGAGAGTATGATCATAGTACTTTTGTGCAAGGGCGCCTCATTGACAGAATCAAATCTGTAGGAAATCCCATCAAGGAAAACAAGATTACATTATTCAATGAGCAGCCAGCCAAAATTTGTTCAAAAAACGTGGAAACGATATCCAAGTAGAAGTCAGAAGCTTCATTTTTTTCTCGCCTTTATCTTTCTTGTCAGAGAAGAGACTGCAACTTGGATGTATTCTTTAGACATGAAAATCGAGGTCTTTCCTCCATCATTACAGAAGAACAATGCATAGGCTAGACTAGAATATCGACATTGTGCATGGCATTGGACGAAGACAATTAGTCAAAAGGAAGGAAAAAAGCAAAGGAAAGTTTAGCGACTAGACCTGTGTGTTCGTGTGTGTTTGCACACATGATATGTGTTCATGTTTGATGTGTGCAAGTGCGATGCTGAGATCACGTAAAATTCATCTCAGTACGATTCTGATACCGTAAACTATGTGTCAGGCTAGGGGTGGCTGCGCTATGGTAGGCAAGATCTAGATTTTGTGACATCGATACACAGTAGGCCTACAGGTATCACTTTCCCCGTGTGTGAGTCGAAGCCAGCCTACATTACACACACTCCGACCCCAATGGCCTTTCCGCCCCCACCCCTCCTAATTCCACTTCCCTAAGTGATGCCGGTTGCGATGTCCAGGGATTTAATCTTTTGATTCAATGAAAATGAAGAGAAAGGGAAAGAAGCAAATTTAGTCAATTTCTCGGACTTTTTACCCTCTGTAGCTCTAGGCTGGGGGAGGAAATAATCGCTATTTCCGAGTTGACCTTATTTTCATACTCGCTACTTTCATGCTAATTTTATCGAGTCAAATAAGGGGGAAAACGGGGATTTAGATTTTACTCGCTATTTCCGAGCTCTCGCTATTTCGGAGCTCGTTACTTTCATGTTCTACTGTATCAAAGAATAGTCATCTCCGACAAAGCAACAAATCGGACCTTGAGGGTTGTCTTGAACAGTTTATACAACCCTGCCGAGATTCGGCCTTCATAATTATGATGTAATGATTTTTGATGGGGCAGTGATTGTAAACATGCTGACACCAGGAATATCCAGAACATTTGGTCTGTATTTGGACACAAGCTTCTGCCAATATCTCAAAAATGAATTGTTTAGGGCCTGTAGGGTTGGTGTTGTGTGGAATGTCTACGTTTGGAACAGTTCGAAAATTCAGGCAAGAACTGATAGACTTCAATGTGCAGTGAAAGCTGTCATGATAGAGAGGTCGATACCCCTCCTTGGAAAGTGGTACGGCGTCACAAGAAACGATACAAACAAGACTGAGCTCTTTGCTCTTTTGACAAAAGATACCATCGCCTCGATTGATACAAGAATAGAATTCTTGATGGCAAATTATGGAATTGACATAATGTATGTTGCAAACCTTTCCGTGAAATAGCAAGTATTGCCGCTTGCAATCACTAGGAAGCAGATTCACGGATTAGTTATGCTCCATTTGTCTGATGCATTCCACAGAGGGCATAAGAAAATACAGAGTAGGAGTGTGGACACTGACCTGTCCATCACAACTGCAAGTGTGCTACGTGAAGGCCTGCTGCTTGATATAGCTTTCGAAACTGGCAAGAATTTTAAACATTGCGGCACATGAAATCACACAGTCCTACGCCTTCCCAATGTTTCACGCCTTAACAGGATGTGATTCAACATTCTTTTTCTTTTTTTTTTAAATTGGACAGCGCACTTCTTGGAAGATCTGGCAATTTGACGACATGATAACAACAGTCAGGTACAGTTTTCGAAATGATTACAAGATTATGTTTTCAAAGTTATTGAGAGATTCGATGCTGTGAGAAATGATCTTTGCGTAAAAAAGTCGATCCATCTCAGCTCTCCTACTCCCTTCAACGTATTCTGCGATCTGTACTCCAAGCTTCCTTCCATTGGGGATGCCTTACAAGCAATAACTGTCATCTACCTTCTCCAACCAGTGGGGATGGGCCTCACCAGAGAACTGGTTTCCTATGTGGATTCTCCTTCCGGATGCTGCAAGCTCCTGTGAAAAACTGTTCAAATGTCACGATTTTTAGACTGCAAATTTCTTAATGTGCACAATCTGGACTGGAATGTATTGCATTCTGCACTTGCAGAGGAGATTTTGATAATGTCCAGGTAAATCCTCTTGCTCGAAACACTTAAATGTTACCTAGGTTATTATTACTCTTAAATATTTAAGAATTTATTTATATTTTGTAGATCTATTCTCAGAAAGGTCCAAAATAGGTGGGACGATAATTTATTGGAGGGGTTTACTAAATACGAATATGACCCCAGTTTGGAGGATAGTTTTCTCAGGCATCAAGAGACATTTCTTTAATATGAGAAAAGCAAGGATAGTAACGCATTGAAGAAAAAAGTGCTTTGCATTTGGCAACAGCTAGGCCAAGAACGACATTTCTTGTCATTTCTTTAAAGATGTAATTCAATTTCAAGGGTCATAACTGTTATCATAACCAAATAATCTATTAGGACATAAGTCAGAAAATCACAAATGACTGCTGCCTGCATTTGTAGAAAAGGGCAATAACTCATACATGTTAAACAATTCATGAAAATGATTATTCTATAAATGGGACGGTGTGTGGACACGCTTAAGTTGTGTGTTATGAATTTTCAACACCATTTGTTGAAAACATATGAAATCATGACACAAGGCAAATTGTCCTCAAGATTCTATGAAATGCCAAGGGTAATAAACCTTACATTTAAAACCAATCAATTTTATTTTGATTGCATGTTACAAGATTATATTTAGTCTATGAATTACCAAACCTTTATTACTGTGGCTTAATTAGAACTTGAGTTATGGCAAAAATATACTTTTTGATCTTATTGTCTTATCAAGGGCGGTAACTCTTGCAATGATTTTTTATTACCTTTCCTGGATTGTGTAATATTTTTTTTATATTGCATGATAAAAATATTGGGCTCTCGCTATCATCTGAGCCAAACATTCCCGTTTTCTTGTTTTGAAGTCAAATCAGAGGTAAAGTAGTCAAGGGCCACAACTCTTATCAAGGGAAGTAACTTTTTGGGACTATATCAGAAAATGATCCATAAACTACATGTAGTGAAAGTTTGGTGCTTTTATCATTATGTTTCATAATCATATAGCGAAAATGTCACATTCAGCCTGCACTACTAACTTGCCCTTCGAAAAGAACCTTAAACACAAAATAAACAAACAATCCAACAAACAAACACACATGTAAACACACTGTTGCGAAACGAAACTCATTCACGTTTTTTTGATACCGCACGGCGGGGGAAGTGTGTTGACAAGATGGA
>JAOYNN010152477.1:0-11196 GCA_025770095.1 Goniobranchus kuniei | reverse complement strand
TACATACATACATACATACATACATACATACATACATACATACATACATACATACATACATACATACATACATCAGTGGCGTAGCTACATGTAGGCTATCGAGGCTAAGCCCCACCTTTGAATTGTTGGATTATCTGCTTAAAATTATATCAGAAAAGGTATTTTTAACATTCTGTTATCCTACCGTAATGTTCATACAATGGTCATTCCCACTAGATCCAGCCTACCCTAGCATGAGGCCTACACGGCATTAGCCAATCAGAAGAGACTACGCTTCGCTGAACCACGACATTAGCCAATCAATACAACTGAGGCTACAATGTCTAAAGCCTCTTTCCCACGGTCTTTCCATTGAATCGTTATAGCATCATTCTAGAAAAATGAGGGTAGAGCGAATATTTCAATTGATACAGGGACTCGATAAAGGCTGGCATTGAGGCTTCAGCTGATCAGCCTCAATGCTTTTTAATTCGTTCTCCGTACAAAAGATATACGTCCTAGTATCGTATCCACCGAATTATGGGCGATACGAGCGCGATATGACCCCTAAAGCGTGTCAGTGTCAGTCAATGCTGTCCTCCCAGTTCTCTTGACTGAATAGGTCTACTCGATCTCTGTCTAATCCAGATCGAGGTATATATAATATGAACAACTACTTACAAGACGACGACTGGTTCTGACTCAACCAAGCGAAGACGGTAAGCTTAGTAATAATAAAATAAAGTATTGTAAACTAGATCATCTATCCCTTTAAAAGAGAGCAACGCGAGATAATGTTGAATAGGCCAGTATTACGACTGGACGAATCGTTATTATTAACGCATGTAAGAATCCATATGTCTTTCAGAAGCCTAGCTACGCCACTGACATACATACACATTAATTTCCTTGATCCATGGCGGGGTTACCTTCTGATCTTTTCGACTGCTGTGGTGGAAGTCAAATCCTGTGCTGTCGCCTTTAAGATTTCGATAAATATTTTTTTCTCCCATCCGTAATTCCCAAACTGCATTTTGCCACGTTTATGTTTAGTTAACAAAAATTGAGCTTTCATCAACTTCCTTGGTTCACTTGCACGTCGAAGTTTGGCTCCCGTAATGTCAGAAAAGACGGGGATTAGTATGTGAATTTTAAGTCAGTCGTTTTGAGACCGTAATCATAAAAAACAATTAGGACTTACAATGGCTCGTTTTTACGTCTACGGGGTTGTGTTTAGGAAAAAGAGTCTCTCAAAGTTGTCAAAATGTATACACTAATACACTTTCGTTAAAATACCCATCGCCATGTTTTAAAGCACACCTACAGCTCTAGGTCAGTGTTTTCAACCTTTTTGTCCCTCGACCCTAAATGCTAGCCGTCAATACGGTCGCGACCCTCAGTGTTTTCAACCTTTTTGTCCCTCGACCCTAAATGCTAGCTGTCAATATGGTCGCGACCCAAAACGAAAATGCATTAATTTAAGGTTCTGTCTCAAATCAATTCAAGTCTAAAATAAAATGTGGAATTAAAGTCTGTTTAAATCTAATTATTCCAAACGGCAACACGAAAATAAGAATTCACCTTATAGTTTCATTCAATACACATACTTTGCAAACCGCTGCTTCCAATGTTAAAAAAGAGAGAAAAATACGCTTGTCTTGGCGACCCCTTCGAAATGGCTCCGTGATTCCCTCTGGGGTCAATGGCGATTGACTTTTCGTGTCAGTAGCACACATGATTTGATTACTGTTTTGCTTTCATTTTACTATGAATAGGAAATCTAAGACAATCTGTAAAGCCAACTACGGCTCGACATCAAGAGTGTCAGCCATCTTTATCCGATAGCTTTCACAATGAAATGAAAAAGAAACAGTCGAAGCTTTGCATCAGTCAGATGAAATTGATGGCACAGTCGATGGGTCAGGTAAGGCTATGTAGAAATCGTGGCTATAATGTGAATAGGACTGGACCGATATCTGATCCCTGCGACACAACAATGTTTTGTACGCTGATTGATAAATGTATCACTTCGAAATGTTAATCACTTTTTTTTTTCTGATACAGTACCCACAAGGGCATTAGATAATTAACAGGATAGATATTGGCATGTAATATTTCATACAAACTTTATCCAGACCACTCTTTTTTTTTCTTTTTTTGTTTTGTTAAAGGAGTTTTAAGCGAAAGCTGGTTTAAAAACTATTGGGACCATTGCAACTCTTGTGGGTTTCATTAATGTAATATAATGAAAGATCATAAAAAATAAAAACATTTAATGAAGAGGTTCCGGGACAATGGATTAAGCTAACAAATACTTTAAAAGAATCTGATTTTGCTTGTTTTAACATCAGTATCATGAACTAATTGGAAAATTTAGACGTTTCCGCCTCCATTTTCAAATAATGATTTTAATTGAGATTGCAAGGATATTTATATAGATCTGGTCTTAATCTTCATGTTATCTGATATACCAACATGCTTTGTTCTCGAGCAGGTTAAAAGGTGCCCGGTGATCCAATACGGCCGTAACAGGGAGTACCAAACGTAAAAAAAAAAGAAAAAAAGAAAAGAATATCATAATCAAGCAGGATTTTTAACCTCAAACAGAATGTCAGAACGAATGGCATTGGTGTTAACTAACTTTAAATTCCGATTTTGAACAGTCCTTCTTTCATTATGATTTGACGGTTTAGAAATGTCAAGAGTGAGAAAGACACTTTGGTGGTCAGAGATGAGCTTGTTCAGTACTCACAGTTGCTTTATGGTGTCACCTGATGAGCGACTGAATACAAGGTCGAGGGTGTTTCCATGATCTTGAGTCGATGATGTGACTCTTTGGGTTATGCCAAACGATTGCATTATCTTAAGAAAATCGGTGGCGACGTAATCATCAGATTTATTTACGTGAATGTTGAAGTCACCGAGCACTATTAACTGACCAGGAGGAAATGTTCTATTGAGAATAAATGGTTCGAATTCATCAAGAAATTGTCGTCGGGTAAATTTGTACGTTTTCTATTTGGGTGGTCTATACACTGTTATGAATCGGAAGAGGCGATTATGTCTTTTAAGAAATTCGAATGTTTTATAAATTTCCTGACTGTCCCTCTTCAAAGTAAGGGCGTCTTTATAAATTGTCATGATTCCCCTGCCGGTTCTTCCGGTCGATCGATTAGATAGGTAACAGTAATAACCTGTTGGGGTGAGTTCATTGATTATAACATCATCTCCATCCTTAAGCCAAGTTTCAGTAATGAAAGTGATATCGATGCCATTATCAACTATGTAGTCATTGACTTGGGATGCTTTGTTTCTTACAGAACATGCGTTGAAAAGAACGACCCTAAGTCGCTGATCAGATAAGACTGACAGGCCGTGTGTAATGTTGTTTGAGTCTGAGACGCTAGGTTGTGTGTTTGTCTGCGATGGTAGTTGGATCGTGGCTGGTTCTGTAATGGTGCCTGAAACTAATTCTTTCAAGGAAGACGTTCTTCATGGTATGCTGTTGGCTGGGGATCCTTTGTAAAGCGCTTTGAGCACAATGCGTGGATATTGCGCTATATAAAAGCTCACCTTCTTTTCTTTTTCGAAAATACCCTTACTAAGACACCCCTGCATCGTCTCCATCCAATAACTAGCATCTTGATGACGTTCAATAATAAAACCGATATGAAATTTTAAGCAGGGTGAGAGCCAGTTGACCAACATCCGGCTAACCAAACCGGAAGTCCATCAGATAAGGATTACATAAAAATACGATATATTAAATGTGTTATTGGACACGCACATTGAAGAAAAAGACAAAGAAAAATAAGGACACAGCTGTTAATAAAACATCAGTTTGAAAAGAGATTCTGTCCTCCATTCTCCCCTCCAATTGCGCACAATCTTCAGTCAGATTTAGATTGAGAACAAAGCTATAAAATATTCAAGCTTCTCTTCATCGCTGAGGCTAATGATTCGATGTTTGCCTTTCCTTAGACAAAACGCACCTTTTCAACTCACACAATACGCAGACGTCATAGCCACAATTAAGAACTCTCGATGAAGCCTGCCATGTCAGGAACAATACCCTGTTTGACAGGGTACTTTCATTCTTAACTGCAACCCTCTGTTACTCAAAGAATACAAACCAGAATTGTTGCTGAATTTTGAAACAGTCTAGCTTATCCCCCTTTGGTAAAAGAATATGTATAAAATTTTTGTCATCATCAGACACAAGGATCGACATCGTCTACGTAAAGCATTAATGTGTAGTGGCATTAAGTATAAATCCACCACTTTTTTGTAAAATGTACCTTAAAGAGAATTAAAATTGATGAACAAAATTTGTTTCAAGTGTTACAGTGCAATAAGAAAAGAACATCACTTATCGTTCTAGTTTTTTGTTTTGTTTTGTTTTGTTTTTTGGTTTTTTAAAATCTCATGTGGTTCACCTTATACATCAATGGAATAAAGCATAAGCATGAAGTACCAAATATTGGATCCCAACTTTTGCTTAAAAGGAATTCTGAAGAAAGATTATTGAAAATTGATAAAGAGAATTGAATTGTTTCAATTAATGCAGTGCAGCCGAAATATCACTTCAATTTCAGTTGTGTTCTTCTTCTTCTTTAGGTACCGTGTCTGAAACAGACATTGGCGATCATGTTCCTCACTCATACCTGTCCTCAGCTAACCTTATAAGGTCGTTGTTGCTACCATTCTGTATTGCCCATGAATTAAGACTTTCATTTTAAAAGTTATTCTTTGTCTTACTCTACTGCGTTTGCCTTCAATCTTTCCTTTTATGGCTAATGTTCTAAACCCTTGTGGAGGCAAATATGTCCTTAAAATTGTAATTGCCTCTGTCTAATGGTTTTGATTAAAGATCTTCTAAGGTTAGCGTCCTTCAGTACTGATTCATTTGATCTTTTCTCAATATCCTCGATACATTCATGATATCCTCATCCTTCTTCCGATAAACCACATCTCTACTGCTTCTAGCTTCTTTAGTTTCTTTGTTTAATGTCCAACATTCGCATCCATATAGTAGTATCTATGACACTATCATTTAGCTATCCCAAACACCCATATGAAAAATTCTCTGACACCAGTGTTTAGTTGTCCCAAAACCCATATAAAAAATTCTATGACAGCAGCGTTTATTTATCCCCAAAACCCACATAAAAAATTCTATTACACTATTGTTTAGTTATCCCCAAAACTCATATAAAAAATTCTGTGACACTATCATTTACTTATCCCAAAAACCCATATAAAAAATTCTATGACACCAGCATTTAGATATCCCCAAAACCCATATAAAAAATTCTATGCACCAGCGTCTAGATATCCCCAAAACCCATATAAAAAATTCTATGACACCAGCGTTTAGATATCCCCAAAACCCATATTAAAAATTCTATGACAACAGAGGTAACTTTTATCCCAAACACTTACTCAAACACAATTCTAGGACACTGGCGATTAATAATCCCAAACACCCATGTAAATAATTCTTTGACAGCAAGAGTTTCTATATATTATTTTTATCTCAAACACTCATTAAAACAGAATTCTATGACACCAGCGGATGGTTATCTCAAACACTCACCCAATGAGGCCACAGTTGATTCTTATCCAATTCAAACTTGGAAATTTCATAAATGGCTAAGTAGGCAGGCATTAGGCATGAGTTCCGATTGATGATATATTCTACGAACTTCAAATAAGAAAAAAAAAGGATGACATTATAAATATGAAGGGTTGGTAGGCCGAATCAACATGGTGATAAAGAAGATTGACACATGAATATGTTGACCTAATAACAAAATGAAGAGACAAACAAGAGATTGTACAGAACTTAAACAGATTGTATTACGCAGCATGGTTGTACTGGATCAAATTTACTATACAGATTCAAAAGCATACTGATCTTCTCTCCAAAGCTATAATTGTGGCCATAGATAATTTATAGGCACTAGATGCCATCCATGTTTTTGATGCAGGAATCAGCTTATGTGACATTAAGCCTTCTTGGGCTGAATGCTGACTGGGCATTAAAATGAATCCCCGCATTAAGCCAGTGTCCATCTTATATCTGGGCGGATTGATAACAACAAAATAATTCTTGTAAAAGAACGTTACCAATGATATGTCGATCTCTTGCCAAGCAACTGACCACAGGGGTGCTGATGGCAAAATATAAGACCGTTACCAATGATAGGTCCATCTCATGCCAAGCAACTGACCACAGGGGTGCTGATCGCAAAATATAACCCTTTGTCAGAAACAAATCTCAAAATACTGAAGTCAGAGCTGATGTATATTTAACTTGCACATAACAAGCAGGTCTTACTTCCAGCTCAAGGATTATTTAAACTTAATAACAAACGTAATAGTCACCATAATAATAAAACTGCACTTGTCAAAGCAAATAAACCAACAAAGCGTTTCTGCTGATTAAAGACAGTTGCAAAAAAAACAACAACTGTGTAAGTATTGATGTACACATGTGAAGTAGACAAGAGACTTCAATTACATGATGTAAACTTTACTTACAGATACCACAACTTTGATGCGAGGCAAAGTAGAAACATTGTTGGTGAGGTTCAAAAGTTGACATTTTTCCAAAACCACTTTTAACAAATCCCTTACTCCCTGCAATGAAATGAACATTATATTTTTCATGACAAACACAAACATGACAAAACTTGAGTAGTTTGCAGAGTAGAATTAATCTAATGAGATAAAAACCTTTGACAAATAAGCAAATTAAAATAACACTAACCAAACAAACAAACACATATGATAGTAAAAGCCTACAACAAGTGAGGCTTCCCATATAGCCGATATTTGTATCCAATTATGAAAGAGCTAAAAGAACAAAAATTGTTTACTTTGCCTTTCAAACTGGACAAGTCAAAGTCAAAGTGTGCCTTGGCTTCTTTTCTGACAGTTTCATTTTCAAGTTTGCTCAGCATTTTCTTTCTGCACCCTAAGAAATTAATCACTAGGACAAAGGCCTATAAATTTGATGTTATTTAAAGGACATTTCTTCAACTCAGGAAACTTGATAGCAACTCTAGAAGAAAAAAGTTACCTTATAATCCACACCTCCAATTATTCTGCGGGTGAGTTTAAAAGTTGCTACCCAGTGTAACTCCTCCTCAAACGTTAATTTTTCACAAGACAAAAGAGCATCACAAACCAGTCTGAAAAATAGGTCAAAAGAATTTTTACAACAAAAGTGTTGGTAACAAAACATTCAATAAGTTCAAAAAAAATAGTGCACATCAATGAAATATCTTGGATAACGAGAAGGTTGGTTCTGAAACAAAAATGTTCCTTTTACATTTTATCACCCAGGGACATGTGATGGACATGACAGGCTCAGCTGAAATATGTTGTTTTGTTGGGGGAATCTATGGTTCTGGTTGTCACGGAAATGAATTCCTTTTTGGATTGTACTCCAAATTCTATGTTTTATATACATCATTCAAACTTTGCAAAGGCAGTTTATGATCCAAAAATCTAAAAATGATCTGAGGGATTTTCAGTTTTATATGTCAGTTTCATTATTATTTCTTTAAAATAAGGAGCATAAATAAGTAACACAAAATGCCCAGATATATTTACAAACTTCAAATTCAACAAAAGCCTTCCACTTATGGAAAAAAAAACAACTTCTGATCAGTTTTGTAAATTTGTCTCCACAGCCTTCCAACAGTATTTCATGAGAATGTGTTCAGAGGGAAAAAAAAAATTTTTTTAATCCAAATTATGCAAAACAATAATCACATAAAGAAATTGAAGAAATGATTAAAAAAAAAACCACAACAACTCACAAATACAACACAGGAAATGGACAAGACACTTCTAAATATACTTGCTCCTTATGTCAGTCTTCCCTGTTCTTCTTCCGCCACCTCACAGACTTTTTTGCTTGATGATCAGCTCTCTTTTTCCATCCTTTCTTTGCTTTATGGGAAACCTGGAACTCTTTTGGGGAGTCACTCATGCTCCTTTTTCAAACTCAGCCTTAGAACATTTTTCCCATGCCAAAACAGATTTATTTCTTTACATCTAAAAAACTGCTAAACCACCATTTGTCTTGAGCAACTGCAGTATTATGTGCACATTTCACTTTTTTATGGGAGTGAATTGTTGCCATGCTGCATCAGGAATATGCAGATCGGTGAAAACTTTCATTGTGTTACTCGTATTAAATCTTTTCTCTCTCACTCTCAAGTAAGAGCAGCAGACGACACTAATTAGATTAGGCTCACAATATTATTGAAGTCGAGTTCATCAGTTTTTGACAAACAAATGTTTTGGTTTTCTCCAAAATTCCAGACATTTTTCAGGTACCACAACAATGACAAAAATTGGTCAAAAAAAAAAAGAAAAAAAGAAAAAGAAAAAAAAAAAAGAAGGAATTTTCCCTCTCAATCAACATAAAAAAAAGGCTCTTCATAAGAAATGAATTTTCTGGCTGATAAAATAAAAATATAAATACTGACGTTTTGGTTTAAAATTAACTTCCCAGACTCTGCCCCATCCCTTTCAACCTTCTGACCCAAATGAGATGCATAGAGTGTGAAAGCACACTTCACTATGTTCCACATGCAACCTCCATGTTGTCTGGGGCTACAGCATCATTCACATAGAGTTTTGATCTATACTGAGGGACAAAAGTATTGCAACAAAAGTAAAAGAAATGTATAAATTCAAGTAATTAAGATATCGGAATGAAATAAAATGCAAAATACAGGTTTCGAATTGTTCTTTCAATGCATACGTTACTTGCAATGATATCGTTGATGGGTGTTAAGCGATGACGTCCTTCATATTGATACCCCCAGCTCACATACTTTTTCACATTAAAAAGCAACCAACATTTATCAAACTTCCTTGACGTGCATGACTGAAATAGGTGCGAGCAAAAGTGCGCTGGTGTGCCCTGCATTGGGGACCTGTTCTGTTTTCAGACGAAAGCAGATTTAAAGTTTCATCTGCTGATGGATCAGTTTGAATATGGAGAGGCTACGGCAGGAGATATGAGGACAATTGTGTGAATAGGTCAACCGATTGGGATCTTGCAGCATCATGGGGTGGGGAGGAATTTCTGAGCAACACACCACAGAACTTGTCAATATTCATGGCACAATGTCAGCTCATCGTTACTGCAATGAAACTAATCTACTCTACACTATCCTTATTTTTTTTACGACACACAGAGATGACAGACTTTCAACATGAGATCACAAAGCCTCACATCGCCATCATTTCTCGTCAGTTGCTGGAACAATGTTTCACATTCTTCATTGGCCTGCAGTAATTTGAGACCTTAATCCTATCGAGCATGAGTGGGACACTTTAGGGAAAGCAATTGCGAACACACAGGTAAACAATGTTAATGAACTGAGCATCGCTCTTACTGAATGTTGGAATGAATTACCCCGGGAAAAAACACTCGATACACTGTACTGATACTGATTTTGGATACCTTATAGAGCCCAACTTCAAACCATGAATTGTTGTAAACAAATTGACCTGTAAGGTTTAAACGTCAAAGTGTCCATGCGCTTAACTTTGTTTTGAATTGGCTATCTTTTAACAGAACACAGTATTCTTGTTTGAGAATTATACTCTATCGCACAATTTTGAGGTTTTCATTTTCGAGTGATATTCTTAATGTAGTATCGTTTTGAAAATTGTGTGCTTTTGAAGGCAAATGTTTGATCTCTATACTCGATTTTGAAATTTGAAATTCTATTAGCTGGTTGAAGGGTTACAATTTTTTTTGCCCTTGTTGCAATACTTTTGTCCCTCAGCGTATATCTAGACCTAGAGGGACTATAATCATATTATACATTGAAAGCAAGAGGCAGACAGACAGATACAGAGATAGACAGAGACACACATTCACACATATATATTATATACAATACATACATAAATATACAGGCAGACAGACAGACAGACGAACAGACAGACAGAAGAGGGTGTAAGAGAGGAAGGAGGTGGATAGCTGAAGAAGGAAAGTAGAGATATAAACATATATACTACAAACACATTGATATAGAGGATAACGAACTACAAAGACCAGCGGATGTTGGCCCACCTCGGGTAGAGAGAAAAAAAATAGAAGCACGTGAATGAGAACGAAAATAGAAATAAAATAAGACTTAATTGAAGAGAACGCAGGAGCGAGAGGGGGAAAAAGAAAAGGAAGAAATCGCCATTGAGAAACAGAGAAAGGAAAATCAATGCCTATTTTTCCCCCCAGCAATGCGAGAGAGACTTCGATGAAAACAACTCCAGTTTCCTTCTAACTTCCAGGGTTTATTTGTCCACGGAAATCACGACCACCGATCTGAGACCTAGAGTCCTCCTCGCTGAATTCTGCGCGTTTAGCAAGAGGCCATTGAGCGAGAACCGTGAAGATGCCTCGTAATTTCTCTCCCCTTTTCACCTAGTCAGCCCGGGTAATTAGGCCATTCTCCAGTACCCATTCAACCAGTCAGGACTCTCCGCCCAGGCACTGTCCCGGCCATGCACGATGGCACACGTCGCCATTGACAAGACGCTCGCCAAGATGAAAGCGCACGCTTTTGCCAATGCCGGTATTCAGCAGGTATGAAAGACAATGGAATGCTGCTTTGGCTACGACAAACCATCCTGTCTGGCACCCCTCTCTGCATTCACCTCACTCCGCGTTGTCGCTAATGTTTTCGACTCCAATGTTTCTCTTCTTTATAATTCCATCATCTCCCCCGAGACTAGAACCTGCCGAGACGCCTGGAAAGTCGAAGACAAAATCGGCGCACTTGCTCACGAGAAGTGTTGTGCGAAGCCTAGCATTTAATGAATGAGACAAGAGAATAAACATGACTATATTTTGCGACAAGGAGCCATCCAATAAGTGTTTATGCGTGAACGTTCGCGGCGCTCACTGAGCAAAGTGTGGTGTTCGGGCATGCAAAAGAATGTTAGGAAAACAAAAGGTGAGGCTGAAAGCAGCTAGGGTACTGAGATAGTTTACTTAATTTGAGAGAGAAGAGATGGTGTGAGAGGAATGGAGCGACAGGCGAGAAATGGATGGAGGGCGAAGGAAACTGACAGACATAGATATTTCCATAGCTAGGTTGATGGGTGGATGGATGGATAGATAGATAGATAGATAGATAGATAGATAGATAGATAGATAGATAGATAGATAGATAGATAGAT
>JAOYNN010152366.1:0-11196 GCA_025770095.1 Goniobranchus kuniei | reverse complement strand
ATGGGAAAGAAATAAAAGAACAAAACAAATTCATACATTTAACTTTCTATTTAGATATAGATCTTTGATCAACTTCTAACTATTGTCGGAGTATTGATGATTCAAGTTCTCTGGATTTAAATAAATATCTGGATCTCTAGATATAGATTTCTGTATAAAATCTCATGATCGTCAGGCCCTTTTTGTTTACATATCTTGCCCTCTTATCTCAATATATATTACATAGCAGAAAATCACTCCACAAAGTACTTCAGATTTTTGGCTCTCATGATATGGGAGAGTTCTGTCTAGTATCTAGTAGCTTTTCACTTGTCATATCCAACGACATCGGATCCCTTTTGGAGAGATTTCATGACTTTTTGACTGAATTAGACTTTATCTACTATTGTTATCCCAAGTCTGAATGAGTTGTATTTGCTTTTCAATAAATCCTTATCCAAAAAAAAAAGAAAGGTAAATAAATAAGGAAGTGATGCATAGTGAAAAGATAGTTGTTTGAAGAATTGGAGTAGAAATATCGTTTGTTTATTGAGGGTAATCGAGAGCCAAATGTAAATTGCCTTTATGTATGGAATTGAAGTACAATTATAGTAGATGGAGGTATCGTTCATTACAAGGAATGTTTCCGCGTATAGGTCCGGTACTTCTCCAGCTAGGGAGAAGAGTATAATATATACCCACTACTCGCTGACCAGGCGTGTTGTAAGAGGCGACTAAGGCAGCAACTCGCCCTCAATTAATTTATTGAGAGCTTGTAGAATAGAAACACTGCAGGTTCTTCCCATGCGACTAGTAAGAGTGAATGGGATCTGAGAGGGAGCTTCCTCTTCCGTCAGTCTTCTTCTGTCAGGCTCTCTTGTGTGTCCTCATAGGGGAGAATTTTGAAGGAAGAGGGAAGTAGGCATTATTTAGAGGCTATCCCCCATTCATGTGCCTTGCATGTCTTAAAAATAGTATCGGGGTCACTTGCTATCTAGATGGGCCGAATATTTTTGTACATAAAGCGCAGTAGAAAATCCTGGTTGGTCAACGCATGCGTTCTTTAGCGCTTGATGGCCACTACTGATAATTAGTTAGGTTTTTTAAAAGAGGGATGATAAGTTTGTTTTTGTCTGTAGATAATCCCGCCATTTAGTCCTTAACTCATTTTATGTTTATTTATTTATTTTTTTACAATATCTACTTCCCTTTTTGTAGCTGCTTCTTTTCCTCATCTGAAAATCTTTTCTGCTGCTTCTATTCTCTCACTTACTTTAAACTAGCCTTTCGTCTTCCTTTTTCCATGGGAGCTGTGTTAACTTTTCTAGTCGAAACGAACCCTAATACAACAGATTAGCTTACAAATATGGAATGTTAATTGTCACAAAAATGAGAATAACATACGTTATTTGAAATTATAGAATTATAAGAGGTTCTTAATGAGTTTTTCTCTAGCGTTTTCATGGGAGAAGATGTGGCCAATAAAATGCCAACTGAGGAGTAGAAATAATTAAAATCATTTGTCTGACTGATATTGCCATTTCAGAAGAGATGGTAATGAATAAGCTATTAAGCCTGGACGTCACAAAAAGCATGGGACCTGATGGTCTTCATCCACATTTATTGTTCGAGGTAGCTGTGGAAATTTGCTATCCCCTTTCTATTATTTACACCATATCTTTAACAACGGGAGATATTCCAGATGACTGGAGACTGGCTGAAGTTACAGCTATTTTCAGAAAGGGCAGTAGAACTGAGGCTAATAATTATCGTCCTACAAGCTTGGCATGCATATTAAGTTACTTCAGTCAATACTGAATAATCATGTAATGATTTATCTCCAGACAAATGACATGTTAAGTGATTGTCAGCATGGAGAATCATATTGATAACAAAAATGATATTGATGTTATCTGTTTGGATGTCAAAGGACATTTGATTCAGTTCCCCACGAGAGAGATTCATAAAAACTGAATGCTTATGGACTGATTGGTAATGTGTCTCATTGGACTAGATCCTTCCCTTCCAATCTCATCCAGAGAGTGGTTGTGGGAGATGAACGATTTAATTTTAGACCAGTTCTCAGGGGTGTCCCTCAGGGTAGCGTTCTGGGCCCCCTCTTTTTTATTTTATTCATCAATGATCTTCCTGATGTTGTAAAATCTACCTGTAGAATATTTCCAGAGGATAATCAAGCTATATTCTGTTACTTTGAAGAGGGATTTGCTGCAGTATGATCTATTTGGTCTTTTCGAATGATGTAACCAATGGCAACTTAAACTTAATACATCTAAATGTACTGTTTTGCATATTGGCAAAAATAATCCCATGTATGAATACTATATTGATTTTAATAGATCTAGCATACTGTCTCCAATCGAGTCTGAAATAGATCTCGGTGTAATGTTTGATAGAAATTTCTGTTATTTCGTCTATGTCGCTACTGTTTATAAACAAAGACCAGTCAGTGCATTCAAAACATGCTGGTAATTCCTCCGTCGATTCCTCTGTCCCCAAGTTTACTTCCCGCTCCACTGGTTTCAGGTTCTTGATTCTTGGTTTGTAACATGGTGACAAAAGAATGTTATATTATGATCTGACTGAGCAAGAGGTGGAAGATGATGTATGTTTTAATGAACTTTTCCTTGCCGGCACATTATTTCTGCCGTGCAGCAGATGAAAATCCTCTCTTTTAATCCTGAGTATGTTTGTGCCTATCTGGCTCTTAAATTATAGTTGTGACTTGTCTCATGCTGTTGAAACAACCTCTGAGACCACTGTTTCCTGCGCTGATTGGCAGAATCCTTTGTTTAAGAAGGGAAAATATGGTCGGGCCAAGCCTCAGCTGATCAAAATTATGAAAAACAAATGACCGAGTTGCGACAGGAAATTTGTCATTATCATATGGGTAGTTTAATGGAGGAGGAAGAATTAATGAGTGGATTATAAAAGTTTTTCCGTCGTGCTAGCTGGTTTTGGTAATGTAGGTAAGGCAGCTTGGTGTTGGAGGAGAGGACATTGAAGGTGTGGAAAGAGAGGACATTGCTCGAGGGGATATGAGAGATGAGTTTGATCACGTCAACATCAGTAGAGAAGGTGAGATCTGTGGAGGCACACCTGGAGAAATCTTGTCTGACCATATGAAATAGATTCAGGTTCAGGTGATGTCAGTGGAGAGAAGGTTGAACGTGTTGATAGAGAAGAGGTCATAAGTTATTTCAGGGGAGGGGGTATTGGATATCGTGAGGAAGTAGAGAATGATGTTTATGAGGCTGGTGGCATGCGTCAGTATGTAAAAATTGTAAGGATTGTTGAGGGATCCTTATAACATATGAGTACAGTACAACTCAGTTATAATAGGACCATCGGGACCATCGGTATTTCCATGTTATAAGCGAGTCCTACTATATCTATTATCAAGGTTAACTAGCGGTTACATTGCATACTCGGTGGCAACTTTCTGTTCCAGGTATAAACCGTTCCTTTTCGTGATACCAGTAGAAGTCATGCTAAATTTGAACTAAAGTTGAAAGTCAAAGAAATGTTCCTGTCCAGCACTGCTTGCCACCTCGATCACAAGTGATAAATGACGAATAAACATAAGTGTGTACTTAAAACAATAAGTGTGTAAAAATGAAGAATTTGTGGCTAGCACACCAGTACCAGTCAGCGACCGGGTCAGAGTTCCTCTTCCTTGTTGTAATCACAAAGTCACACCTTGCTACTAGCACTCTCGAATCTGAGTCAGTCACACTGTGTGCTAACCATGGGGTGGCCACTCATCATCTGGTTGTAACGGTAGAAACAGAGTGGAGATCACACCTTCTCTCCAAAAGCCTCGAGGAAAGAATGGCGACCTGGTGTCTAGCGGTAGAAACAGAGTGGAGATCACACCTTCTCTCCAAAAACGTCGAGGAAAGAAGGGCGACCTGTTGTCACGCGGTAGAAACAGAATGGAGATCGCACCTTCTCTCCAAGCCTCCCTCAACTGAGTGACAAAATCACGTGACGGGGAAAAATGCTAGATCGTGATTAGAATCCTTTCATTTGTTTTCTACACTTGTGGGAGATGGACGTAGATGAAGATTTTCTTCAGTGGATAGTATTGCACTGGCTGCATTCAAAAAGGAAGAGAAGAAGACACAATTAGGTACATCAAATAAATCAATGCCGTCATCAATACAAATTTGATGGAAGAAATACTCGTCGATGAGGATAAATTTGTCCAGTACACATGGATCAGACTTGCCACCTTTCGGCGTCTTCTATCTCAAGTTGGACCTCATTTCGAAAAAAAAAATTCAGGAAGCCATAGGGCACCTGAAGAACGCTATATCATCACCTTAAGGTAAGAATTGCATAAAGATCTTATAGTAAAAGACTACATTATTTCCATTTCGAAGATGGTTTAACGTTCTTAAAATGCTTTCAATGTGATGCTTTGTTTGTCAGGCCAAGGGAATCCAAAACATGGAGTCTCAAGTTCAAATTGCTGACGGGATATCGGCCTCGTTTTCTTTGAAATGACGCTAAGTACCATTAGAGACATAACAAGATAAATTTGGCATTTATAGCTGTCTCAGAGCATTTTACATCCATTATCTTACCGCAGGCCAAGTCAGTTTTTGATCCATCTCAATTCCATTTTGATAATACAGAGCCGCTTTCAAGGAACCACTTAATACTCGCATTCTTCACTTTCTGCCTATATCCGTCATTTACAATTCAGTACTTGAGGTAATTTCTGTGCTGCGCCTTTTCCAACGATACAACAACAGAGCAACGGCAGAGATTCGAACCCAGGACTTCTCTGTCACAGACCAGCACGCTAACCACTGAGCTACCGACGCCACATTGTGACCAAGTTCACATTTTTGTTTTTATTTGATTCCAATGATGAGAAAATGGAAATGCTAGGTGAGGCTGATAAAGTGTACGTTTTTTCTGCAAAACAAATTGTATGTCATTGAAATAATTTTAACTTTTTGTTTTTAAGAATTCAAGGATTAATGGGAAAAAACAAAACAAAACGAAACAAAACAACAACCCAATAAAAAAATCAACTAAAACAAAATAACAACAACAACAAAACAAAAAACAAAACAAAACAACTAACAAAAACAAATTGTATAATACGAACTTAACGAACTTTATGTATAAAAACGAAGACAGGCGCTTCCATCTGTAGGAGCAACAAATTATACTCATGATAATGATTCTCGGTTCAATACGCATATCATCAGGCTGGGCTGTTGAGTACTGATGATATTGATATGATGTAGCATCTTCATCAGGACTCTGTCTGTAAATTTTAGCTTGCGAGTACTGGTATGGATTTCTCTTGGGTGCCTCTCTCACTGGAGTGTGTGGAATTCTTTCACTGAAAGTTTCAGTGCAAGCTTCGCTTCCCATTATGTGTTACAAGACAACATTTACAATTTTGCCTTGGCAAGCCATCTTTTTTTGTTATGTCCATCCTTTTCATCTCAGACTTCAAAAACAGTTCATATTCGTCCAAATCTTCACTCTTCTCTGCCTCTTTCCTTTCGCCCAGACGCTGCGCTGCTCGAAGCATTTCTGCCTCGAAGTCAGTTGTCTTACGTTTCAGGCTTTGTGGAAATTTTGGTTGCATAGGTGGTCTTTCTTTTGAATGTTTTTCAGATGTTGATGGTAAGTTTTCAGAGCGAGCAATTTTGTTTGAAGGCAATGTTTTTGGGGTGCTTGTATCCTGGCTACTGATAACAGAGAAAGAGGACAAACTGGCCTGAGACATGTTGTCAATGTCATCTCCATTGTCTTCATCCGAAGAGATTGCTGTCACATTGGTAGAGGTGATTCGGTCATTTATGAATGGTAATATAAAAAAGCAGGCGTTCATACTCGTGCAGATAATAATTCTTTGTTTCTTTTGTTTTTTGTTATGTTTGTTGTTTTTTTACACCTGCAGATTCCGATTTACAAGTTGTTATTTGGGGATGTGTCTTAAGAAAGTAGTCCCTGAGTTTCTTCCAACGATTACGAGTTTCAGTTTCAGCGGACAAATACAGACGAGTTCATTTACATTAATGCATTGCAAATGCATACAATATTAAAATTTCTGACAATTATTAGAAAATTCAAAGCTATACGTATAAGAGTTCTTACTTTTGAAAGGTTTTAACCGATGTTTGTCATCAGGAGAAAGTCATGTGTCCCTTTCCTTTCATTTTCGGGCTAGCGTTACAACAATCAGAGGCATCGTACAAGAAACCTGCACAGTTTTATGGAATGTTGTTCAACCAGAAGTAATGGCCATACCAGACAAGCACTAGTGGCTACAGATCGCGGCTGATTTGGATGAGAGATTCAATTTCCCTCATTGTGTTGGTGCCATCGATGGGAACCATGTCCGTTTCAAAAAGCCATTCAATTATGGATAGCGTTTTTATAGTTGTAAAGGCATTTTCTCAATTGTCTTGTTAGCTGTCACGGATGCAAATGCGAAATTTGTAGTCATTGATGTAGGTACCTGTGGAAGCAATAGCGATGGTGGAGTCTTCTCTTGCTCAGCTTTTGGCAAGCGACTTTTGAAAGGCATCCTTGAGTTACAGTTACAACCTGAAACTGTCCTACCTGAAGCAGATACTGATCTTCCATAATGTTTTTGTGGCTGACATCTTTCCTCTTCGTGACAACATTATGAAGCCCTTTCCGCATCCCTGGCTGCCACACGGCAAAGGAGTGTGTAATTATCGCTTGTCGCGAGCAAAAAATTGTGTGGAATGTTTTTTGGCAGACTAGCTCAGATGTGGAGAGTACTCTTTCAACAAATCGATGAGCAACCCGAAGCTGCTACTAATATCATGAAGGCGAACACCATTCTTCACGATGTCCTAATGATCAATGAACCTCAGACATCAGGCCACATCGATGAAAGAGATGGACCGATTTTGAGGAGCAAGGGAACCAAACCAATCCTCAAATTCAATCCTCTGGATGCAGGGCTACCAAGAACCCTTTGCAAATGAGGGAAACACTGAAGATTATTTCACATCTGCCCCTGGAGCATTTACATCGAAAAATCGAAATTGTTATTTGCCATACTCTAATTAGTTGGAGATATCAAAGTACTCAGGAAGGTACTGAAGAGTAGGCTTAGGCCTAAGCCCATTGGGATGTGACCCAGGAAACATTGGTCTACTTCCTGGTTCGTGTGCTTACGACTGTAAAGATACATGTTTTTCACATTTTGCAAACAAAATATTATTTCATTCTAAACAAAAATAATGGTCCAACATGAAAATTCAGCATTTTATATACCATTACACCAAATTTCATTTTTATATGTGGTGCCGCTATGTTCAAGTATCCTGTGCGCATTTTTGGGCTTAGCTCAATTTATAAAGGATGCATCTCCGTCTTCACTTTCCAAAGGGGGTTAAACTTGTAATTCTCTCTCATAAGAAACATATTGTTTGTACAACTTAAAAAACCTCCATCCTGGAGAATGTTGTAACTTAATACTACCATTTTAGACCAATAGATTACTCTCCTGTCGTTACCAAGGAGTTCACCTTCCTGTTTGTAATGCACAGTGATTGACAGTTGCTGTTTACAAGCTTGTCCCTATTTGATTTTCCACAGACATCAGTCCATTTTTTTCTAAGGTACAATGGCAGACAGTCACGTCTAACGATATGGTCTCTATTTTATTTTCCAAAGACAATCACCTTTTTTTTTCTTTCTGAAGGGATTAATTTTGTTGTTTCTAATAAACAATGACTGACACTTGCGTCTCACAATATTGTCTAGAATTTATTTTCCAAAGGCAATAACCCTACTCTTTTCTTTCCCAAGGGGTAAACCTTGCTGTTTTTAATTAACACTGACTGACAATCGTGACATAAAATATTGTCTCCATTTTAAGTTCCAAAGAGTTTAGCTTTACTCTTTTCTTTCCGAAGGAAAACCTTGCTGTTTCTAATGAACAATGACTGACAGATGCGTCTTACAATATTGTCTCTATTTTATTTTCCAAAGACATCAACCTAACTCTTTTTGTCTTTCCCAAGGGAGTTATCTTGCTTTTTCAAATTAAAAATGACTGACTGATAAAGGCCATATAACATTAATCTATCTTTTAGATGTTGAAGGCAGATAATTCATGACTGTATTTCTAGAGCAAACTGACTAATAGAAACAATGTTTAGAAGCTTTGCTTACATTGATATAAGAGTGTTTGTTACTCTTTACAAGTCATTGGTTGGGTCAGTTTTAGAATATGGAAACTGTATTTGGAGTCCTCTGTTCAAGCGGCAGTCTATTGCTATTGAAACAATTCAAAGAAGAGCAACCAAATTATTACCCAAAAATCAAAATATGACTTACGTACCTTCCCTTAAAGTTAGAAGAAGAAAAAGGCAATTTGATTCAGTTACACAGAATTATTCATGGGTTTGATAACATTGATCATGAGAATTTTTAAAAACTTTTCTCATGTAACTTTTACTAGAGGCGATAAGTTTAAGATTTCTGTCAGCGGTGATTCGACTACAAGGAGGTAAATTTCATTTATTTCTAGAACAGATAAAAATTGTAATAATTTGTCTTTTCAGATTAAAAATGCAGAATCTATTAACGCTTTCAAAAATGCTATTGACAGAGAACTCCAACATCATATATATGATTATGATGAGTATTGTGTTGTATGGTAAGATGATGCTTATCTTGTATGTTGGGTAACTGTTTTCTCTTCTGATCATGTGCATTGTATATTGTTTTACCTTTTATGTCGATTGTCCTCCTTAACCCCTAAAAGACATGATATGATATGTATGCTTCCCTTTAGAAAAACCAGGAAACTCGGTTTTTGTTGTGCATGTTGTTGTTGTTGTTTTGTTGGGGTTTTGTTGTTGTTGTTGTTGTTGTTGTTTGGTTTGGTTTGGCACAATGGTTCTATGTTGGTCATTCCATTGCAGTTTATTGTCGATGATGACACCTAAGTACATGTATTTAACATTTTTAGTTTCTCCTTATGTCTGTTTGTAGAGTTTAGATTTTGCCTTTGTAAGCTTCTTTATGTTATTCTGATCATTTGGCATATATTTGGCCTGGATGAAACTTTATTCTCAAGGTTCTATTTCTTTTCCCATTTTTGCAGCGTGTCAAGGTAGTTTTGAAGGATTTTTACACAGTCAATCAAGTTGTTAATTTCTCTGTGTACCAGGCCTTGATCTGCAAAAAGTTTCATTTTAGTTCCACTGATGAGGTTAATGTTAATGTCATTAATGTACATTAGAAAATGTAATGGGTCTAAACGTGTGCCCTGTGGTACAACTGATAATACTGGTTTAGGACTTGATTCTTTTCCTTCGAAGATGAGTTCTGATAAGAAGAAAGAATCGGCATTATTTCTAGGCCCCAAGTTGGAAACGCACTCCCTTTGCACAAGAATGTAAAGCCTGGGACAATTTTTAAAATTATTGATGTATCTATTTACTCTTAGGAGAGCATGAATAAAATATTCTATTTGTTTTAGAAACATTTGTTTCTAATTCATATTACGTAATACTCATAACATTTGTAATGTTTTTATGTAACCACAATTTATGGCCGAGTGGTTATGTCGTCAAGATTTAGTGCGCCATCGACGTGAAGCGAGTGGGTTCGAATCCTGCACGAGACAACAACAAAAAAAGGCAGTGCCAGGGCACTGAGAGTCATGACCTCAGTGGGGCCTAGTTTCTCAAGTGTGTCAGTAGTTAAAGGCCGAAACAACCGCCTGAGGGGAATCTTCTTCTCTGAGGACCTAGCAGTGTCTCGCTTAATATGAGTTTGCACAACTAGTATACAATGTTATCGATAGGATGTGCTTGTTAACTATTTTCGGCAAACTGCCAATCTTAATTGCAATTTTTTTAATTGTCAACATTGTGTACATTGAGACTTGTCGAAATAAAAATATAAGGCATCAAGTACAGAGACAGATAAAACCGGCGGAAAACACTACTTTCTCAAGAAGGTACCAAGACAGCCATCAAAATTGAAAGTAATATAAAAAGAGATGGTTGTCTCCTGAGAGGTACCAATGACTGGATCATAAGTGCTGACCTTCCAAACGAAAGGGACTACCCACCCGAGGTTAAGGAACCAAGGCGAAGACCAGACATTGTAGTGTACTCTCGCAGACAGAAAAATAATTGCCCTGATTGAACTCACAGTGCCCTATGAAACAAATCTGAAGAGCAACACGCATTCAAGTTTGCTATATATGAATGCTTAATGCATGATCTGACAGATAAAGGCAACATCGTGAAGCTCTTCGCTGTCGAGGTGGGGTCGATGGATTTATAGCAAATTCTATGTACGCTCTTCTAAAACAGCTGAACCTGCCTCCCAAAGACATGAACAAAGCAATTAGAAACATCAGAACGATTATAGAAAATGCTTCAGGCTGGATATGGCAAAAACGAAACGACCAGGTGTAACAGTCAGTACTATAACTATAAAGATCAGGGTCCTCCACCAAAATTGGGAGTAAACATATAAGGAATAACAAGCACACCACTACTGGAGGAATTTATGGCCGACTGGTTACGTCGTCAAGATTTAGTGCGCCATCGACGTGAAGTACGTGGGTTCGAATCCTCCGCGAGACAAAAAACAAAACAAAACAAAACAAAACAAAAACAACAAAAGGCAGTGCCAGGGCACTGGGAGTCATGAATCCAGAGTGGCCTAGTCTCCTGAGGGTGTCAGAGGTTAAAGGCCGAACCACCCACCTGAGGGGGATCTTCTTCTCTGAAGACCTAGCACTGCCTCGCTCAGTTTTGAGTTTGCACAACCTATTTTATTTGCTACATGGTTTAAAAAGGTGGGAAACCTTTGAAATTTTTATAATGTCAACATTGCGTACATTGAGATTTGTAGAATATGTCTTAATTGCTACACGGTTTAAGAAGGTGGGAAAGCTTCCACCATTGTATACTACAAATGCCTTTTGTGAAAATTCAGACGGTAGGGACAAGGTATTCACAGAGAGCAAATAATGTGTTGTGGGAATGTAGTTCTGAGGGATTTGAAAATCTCGGGCGATAGTACGTGAATGATAACTCTTTGCAACACAACATGATTCTATCCTTTTTTTCTGGAATAAAGAAAGCATTAATTGCGAGGGAGAGAGAGAGAGAGAGAGAGAGAGAGAGAGAGAGAGAGAGAGAGAGAGAGAGAGAGAGAGAG
>JAOYNN010152255.1:0-11196 GCA_025770095.1 Goniobranchus kuniei | reverse complement strand
TATTATTATTATTATTATTATTATTATTATTATTATTATTATTATTATTATTGAACACAAAAAATATTACAAATACCTGCTTTCAGTCAGTAATATGACGGTCTAAGAGAACACAAATGATACTGCAAATGCCTGCTTTCAGTCAGTAATATGACGGCCTTATAGCACACAAATGAGATTGCAAATCCCTGCTGTCTGGTAGTAATACGACGGTTTTATAGAACACAAATGATATTGCAAATACCTGCTTTCTAGTAGTAATAGGAAGGTCTTATAGAACAAATATGATATCGCAAATGCCTGCTTTCAGTCAGTAATATGACTGTCTTATAGAACACAAATGTTAGCGCAAATGCCTGCTTTCAGTCAGTAATATGACTGACTTATAGAACACACATAATATATTGCAAATCCCTCCTTTCAGTCAATAATATGACGGTGTTTTAGAACACAAATAATATTGCAAATGCATGATTTCCGGTAGTAATATGACAGTCTAAGAGAAACAAATAATATCGCAAATGCCGGATGTCAGTCAACAATATGGCTGCCTTATAAAACACAAATAAAATTTGCAAATGCTTGCTTTCAGTCAGTAATATGACGGTCTGATAGAAAACAAATGATATTGCAAATTGCTGCTGTCTGGTAATAATATGACGGTCTTATAGAACACAAATGAGATTGCAAATGCCTGCTTTCAGTCATTAACATGACGGTCTTATAGAACACAACTGAGATTGCAAATGCCTGCTTTGTACTAGTAATATGACGGTGTTTTAGAACATAAATAATAACCCAAATGGCTGCTTTATGTTAGTAAAATGACGGTCTTCTAGAACACAAACACTATTGCAAATGCCTGCTTTCAGTCAGTAATATGACGGTCTTATAGACCACAAGTGATGTCGAAAATGCCTGCTTTCAGTCAGTAATATGACGGTCTGAGAACACAAAGAATATCGCAAATGCCGGCTTTCAGTCAGTAATATAAGGGTGTTCTAGAACAAAAATGATATTGGAAATGCCTGCTTTCAGTCAGTAATATGACGGTCTTATAGAACACAAATGATATTGTAAATGCCTGCTTTCTGGTAGTAATATGACGGTTTTATAGAACACAAATGATATTGCAAATACCTGCTTTCTGGTAGTAATGTGACAGTCTTATTGACCATAAATGATATTGCAAATTCCTACTTTCTGGTAGGAATATGACGGTCGTATAGAACACATACGATATCGCACATGCTTGCTTTCAGTCAGTAATATGACGGTCTTATAGAACACAAATGATATCGCAATGCCTGTTATCAGTCAGTAATATGATTGTCTTATAGAACACGATTAATATCGCAAATGCCTGCTTTCAGTCAGTAATATGACGCTGTTCTAGAACACAAATAATATTGCAAATGCCTGCTTCTGGTAGTAATGTGACGTCTTATAGAACACACATAATATCGCAAATGTCTCTTTTCAGTCAGTAATATGACGGTCTTCTAGAACACAACTAATATTGCAAAAGCCTGGTTTCAGTCAATAATATGACGGTCTTATAGAACACAAATAACATCCCTAATGCCTGCTTTCTGGTAGTAATATGACAGCGTTTTAGACCAAAAATAATATCCCAAATGGATGCTTTATGGTTGTAATATGACAGCGGTTTAGACCAAAAATAATATCCCAAATGGCTGCTTTTTGTTAATAATATGACGTTCTAGAACACAAATACTATTGAAAATGCCTGATTTCTGGTAGTAATATGACGGTCTTATAGAACACAAAGGGATACCAAATTGCTGCTTTCTGGTAGTGATATGACGGTCTTATAGAACACTAATGATATTCCAAATACCTGTTTTCTGGCGGTAGTATGAGGGACTTATAAAAAACATAGAATATCGCAAATGCCTGCTTTCAGTCAATTATGTGACGCTGTTATAGAACACAAATAATATCACAAGTACCTACTTTCAGTCATTAATATGATGCTGCTTTGGATCACAAATAATATTGCAAATGCCTGCTTTCGGTCAGTAATATGACGGTCTTATAGAATACAAATGATATTACAAATGCCTGCTTTTGGTAGTAATACGATGGTCTTATAGAACACAAACGATGTCGCAAATGCATGCTTTCAGTCAGTAATATGAGGGTCTTATAGGAAACGAATAATGTCGCAAATGCCTGCTTTCAGTCAGTAATATGACGGTTTTCCAGCACACAAATAATATCGCAAATGCCTGATGTCAGTCAATAATATGGCGGTCTTATAGAACACAAATAAAGTTGCATATGCCTGCTTTCAGTCAGTAATATAACGGTCTTATAGAACACAAATGATATTGCAAATGCCTGCTTTCTGGTAATAATATGACGGTCTTATAGAACACAAATGAAATTGCAAATGCCTGCTTTCAGTCAGTAAGATGACGGCCTTATAGAACACAAATGAGATTGCAAATCCCTGCTTTCTTGTAGTAATACGACGGTTTTATAGAACACAAATGATATTGCAAATACCTGCTTTCTGGTAGGAATATGACGGTCTTATCAAACACATATGAAATCGCAAATGTCTGCTTTCAGTCAGTAATATGACTGTCTTATAGAACACAAATGATAGCGCAAATGGCTGTTTTCAGTCAGTAATATCACGGTCTGATAGTACACAAATAACATCGCAAATGCTTGCTTTCAGTCAGTAATATGACAGTGTTTTAGAACACAAATAATATCCCAAATGGCTGCTTTATGTTAGTAATATGACAGTGTATTAGAACACAAATAACATCCCATATCCCATAATTCGGTGAGTAATATGACGGTGTTCTAGAACACAAATACTATCCCAAATTGCTGCTTTATTTTGATAATATGACGGTGTTCTAGAACACAAATACTATTGCAAATGGCTGATTTCTGGTAGTAACATGACGGTCTTACAGAACACAAATAATATCGCAAATGCCTGATGTCATTAGGTAATATGACGGTCGTATAGAACACAAATGATATCGCAAATGCCTGCTGTCAGTCAGTAATATGACCGTCTTATAGAACACAAATGTTATTGCAAATGCTTGCTTTCAGTCAGTAATATGACGGTCGTATAGAACACATATAATATCGCAAACGCCTGTTTTCAGTCAGTAATATGACACTGGTCTAGAACACAAATAATATTGGAAATGGCTGCTGTCTGGTAGTAATATGACATCTTATAGAACACACATGGTATCGCAAATGCCTGCTTTCAGTCAGTAATATGACCCTGTTCCAGAACACAAATGAGATTGCAAATGCATCCCTTCTGGTAAGAATTTGACGGTTTTATAGAACACAAATGATATTGGAAATACCTGCTTTCTGCTAGTAATAGGACGGTCTCATAGAATACAAATGATATCGCAAATGCCTGATGTCAGTCTATAATATGGCGGTCCTATAGAACAGAAATCATAATGCAAATGTCTGCTTTCAGTCAGTAACATGACGGTTTATAGAACAAAAATGATATTGCAAATACCTGCTTTCCTGAAATAATATGACTGTCTGATAGAACACAAATGAGATCGCAAATGCAAGCTTTCAGTCAATAATATGAGAGTCTTATAGAACGCAGATGATATTGCAAATGCCTGCTGTGTGGTAGTAATATGACTGTTTTATAGAACACAAATGATATTGCAAATACCTGCTTTCTGCTAGTAATATGACGGTCTTAAAGAACATAAATGATATCGCAAATGCTTGCTTTCACTCAGTATTATGACGGTCTTATGGAACACAAGTAATATCCCGAATGCCTGCTTTCTGGCAGTAATATGACGGCGTTGTAGAACACAAATAATATACCAAATCCTGCTGTATGTTAGTAATATAACGGTGTTTTAGACCACAAATATCATCCCATATCCCTGCTTTCTGTTGGTAATATGACGGTGTTCTAGAACACACATAATATCCCAAATTGCTGCTTTTTGTTAGTAATATGACGGTGTTCTCGAAAACACATAATATCCCATATCCCTGCTTTCTGTTAATAATATGACGGTGTTCCAGAACACAAATAATATTGCAAATGCCTGATTTCTGGTAGTAATGTGACGGTCTTATAGAAAACAAATAACATAGCAAATGGCTGCTTTCAGTGAATAATATGACAGTCTTATAGAACACAAATAATATCGCAAATGCCTGCTTTCAGTCAGTAATATGACGGTCTCATAGAACACAAATGAGATTAGAAATGCCTGCTTTCTGTTAGTAATGTGACGGTTTTATAGAACAGAAATGATATTGGAAATCCCCGCTTTCTGCTTGTAATTTGACCGTCTTATAGAACACAAATAATATCCCAAATTACTGCTTTATGTTAGTAATATGGCGGTGTTTTAGAACACAAATAATATCCCATATCCCTGCTTTCTGTTAAAAATACGACGGTGTTCTAGAAAACAAATACTGTTGCAAATGCTTCATTTCTGGTAGAACACAAATGGTATTTAAAATTGCTGCTTTCTGGTAGTAATTGACGGTCTTATAGAACACTAATGATATTGCAAATATATATTTTTCTGGTAGTAGTATGACGGTCTTATAAAACATAAATAATATCGCAAATGCCTGCTTTCAGTCAGTTATATGACGCTGTTATAGAAAACAAATAATATCGGAAATGCCTGCTTTCAGTCACTAATATGACAGTCTTATAGATCACAAATAATATTGATATGGCTGTTTTCATTCAGTAATATGACGGTCTTATAGAATATAAAAAATATTGCAAATGACTGTTTTCAGTCAATAATATGACGGTCTTATACAATACAAATACTATCGAAAATGCCTGCTTTCAGTCAGTAATATGACGGTCTTATACAATACAAACGATATCGCACATGCCTTATTTCAGTCAGTAATATGACGGTCTTATAGAACACAAATTAGATTGGAAATGCCTGCTTTCTGGTAAAAATATGACGGTCTTACAGAACAGCAATAATCTCGGAAATGCGTGCTTTCAGTCAATAATGTGACCGTCTTATAGAACACAAATAATATCGAAAATGGCTGCTTTCAGTCAGTTACATGACCCTGTTCCAGAAAACAAGTGATATTGCAAATCCCTGCTTTCTGGTAGTAATATGACATCTTATAGAAAACACATGATATCGCAAATGCCTGCTTTCAGTTAGTAATATGACGTTCTTATAGAACACAAATGAGATTGCACATGCCTGCTTTCTGGTAGTAAATTGACGGTTTTATAGAAGACAAATGATATTCGAAATACCTGCTTTCTGCTAGTAATATGACGGTCTTATAGAACACAAATGATATGGCAAATGTCTGCTTTCTGGTAGTAATGTGACGGTCTTACAGAACACAAAGGATATCACAAATGTATGCTGTCAGTCACTAATATGACCGTCTTATGGAACACAAATGCTATCACAAATGCCTGCTGTCAGTCAGTAATATGACGGTCTTATAGAACAGAAATATTATCGCAAATGCCTGCTTTCAGTCAGTAATTTGACGCTGTTCCAGAACGCAAATAATATTGCAAATACCTGCTGTCTGGTAGTAATATGACATCTTATACCACACAAATGATATTGAAATTGCCTGGTTTCTAATAATAATATGACGGTCTTATAAATCACATATTATATCGAAAATAGTCAGTCAGTAATATGACTGTCTTATAGATCATCAATGATCTTTCAAATGCCTGCTGTCTGGTAGTAACATCAAGGTCTTCTAGAACACAAATCATATTGCAAGTGCCTGCTTTCTGGTAGTAATATGACGGTCTTATAGAACAAAAATAATATCCCAAATGACTGCTTTGAGTCAGTAAGATGATGGTCTCATAGAACACACATGATATTGCAAATTGCTGCTTTCTGGTAGTAATATGACGGTGTTTTAGAACACAAATGATATTGCAAATGACTGCTTTCTGGTAGTAATATGACAGTCTATGGAACACAAATGATGTTGCAAATGGCTGCATTCTGGTAATAATAGGACGGGCTTATAGAATAGAAATAACATCGCAAACGCCTGCTTTCAGTCTGTAATAGGAGGGTCTTCTTGAACACAAATAATATCCCAAATGCCTCCTTTTAGTCAGTAATATGACGGTCTTATAGAACACAAATAATTTTTGAAATGGATGCTTTCAGTCAGTAATATGACGGTCTTATAGTACACAAATAAGATCGCAAATGGCTGCTTTCAGTCAATAATATGACGGTCTTATAGAACACAAATGATATCGGAAATGCCTTCTTTCAGTCAATAATATGACGGTCTTATAGAACACAAATAATATCGCAAATGTGTGCTTTCAGTCAGTAATATAACGGTCTTATAGAACACAAATGAGATTGGAAATGCCTGCTTTCTGTTAGTAATGTGACGGTTTTATAGAACACAAATGATATTGGAAATACCTTCCCTTTTGCTTGTAATATGACGGTCTTATAGAACACAAATGATATTGCAAATGCCTGATTTCTGGTAGTAATATAACGGTCCTATAGAATACAAATAATATCGCTAATATCCTGATGTCAGTCAATAATATGGCGGTCTTATAGAACACAAATAATATTGCAAATGTTTGCTTTCAGTCAGTAATATGACGGTCTGATAGAACACAAATGATATTGTAAATACGTGCTTTCTGCTTGTAATATGACGGTCTTATAGAACATAAATGATATTGCAAAAGCCTGCTTTCTGGTAGGAATGTGACGGTCTTATAGAATATAAATGATATTGCAAATTCCTGCTTTCTGGTAGGAATGTGACGGTCTTATAGAACACAAAATATATCGCAATTGCCTACTTTCAGTCAGTAATATGAAGCTGTTCTAGAACACAAATAAAACTCGAAATACCTGCTTCTGGTAGTAATTATGACGTCTTATAGAGCACACATAATATCGCAAATGCATATTGTCATTCAGTAATATAACGCTCTTATATAACACAACTAACATCGCCAATGCCTGCTTTCAGTGAGTAATATTATGGTCTTATAGAAAAAAAAATAACATCCCAAATTGCTGCTTTATGTTAGTAATATGGCGGTGTTTTAGAACACAAATAATATCCCATATCCCTGCTTTCTGTTACTAAAATGACGGTGTTGTAGAACACAAATACTATTCCAAATGCCTGATTTCTGGTAGTACTAAGATGGTCTTAAAGAACACATATGATATTGGAAATTGCTGCTTTCTGGTAGTAATATGACGGTCTTATAGAACACTAATGATACTGCAAATAACTGCTTTCAGTCAGTAATATGACGCTTTAATAGAACCCGAATAAAATACCAAATGGCTGCTTTCACTCAGTGATATGACAATCTTATAGAACACAAATAATATTGCAAATGCCGGCTTTAAGTCAGTAATATGACGGTCTTACACAACACAAATAATATTGCAAATGCCTGCTTTCAATGAATAATATTACAGTCTTATAGAACACATATGTTGTCGCAGATGCCTGCTTTCAGTCAGTAATATGATGGTCTTATAGAACACAGATGGTATTGCAAATGCCTTCTTCTGGTAGTAATACTACGGTCTTATAGAACATACATGATATTGCAAATACCTGCTTTCTGGTAGTAATATGACGGCCTTATAAAACATAAATGATATCGAAAATACCTGCATTCTGGTAATAATATGACGGTGTTCTAGAACACAAATAATATCGCAAATGCCTGCTTTCTGTCAATAATATGACGGTGTTCTAGAACACATATAATATTGCAAATGCCTGATTTCTGGTAGCAATATGAGGGTCTTATAGAACACAAATAATATCGCAAATGCTTGACGTCAGTGAATGATATGGCGGTCTTATAGAACACAGATAATATTGCAAATGCCTGCTTTTTGGTAGTAATATGACGGTCTTAGAGAACACAAATGATATTGCAAATGCCTGCTTTCTGGTAGTAATATGACGGTCTTATAGAACACACATGATATTGCAAATGCCTGCTTTCGGTCAGTAATATGACGGTCTTAGAGATCACCAATGAGATGGCAAATGCCTGCTTTCTGGTAGTAATATGACGGAATTTTAGAACACAAATAATATTGCAAATGCCTGCTTTCAGTCAGTAATATGACGGTCTTATAGAACACAAATGAAATTGCAAATGCCTGCTTTCTGGTAGTAATATGACGGTCTTATAGAACACACATGATATCGCAAATGCCTGCTTTCGGTCAGTAATATGACGGTCTTAGAGAACACAAATGATATTGCAAATGCCTGCTTTCTGGTAATAATATGACGGTCTTAAAGAACACACGTGATATCGGAAATACCTGCTTTCGGTCAGTAATATGACGGTCTTAGAGATCACCTATTAGATTGCAAATGCCTGCTTTCTGGTAGTAATATGACGGTTTAATAGAACACAAATGACATTGCAAATACCTGCTTTCAGTCAGTAATATGACGATTTTATAGAACGCAAATGATATTGCAAATACCTGCGTTCTGGAAGTAATATGACGGTCTCTTAGAATACAAATTATATTGCAAATGCCGTCTTTCTGGTAGTAATATGACGTTCTTATAGAACACAAATGATATCGCCAATGCCTGCTTCCAGTCAGTAATATGACGTCTTATAGAACACACATGATATCGTAAATGCCCGCTTTCAGTGAGTAATATGACGGTCACATAGAATAGAAATAATAGTGCAAATACCTGCATTCAGTCTGTAATATGACGGTCTTATAGAACACAAATAATATCGCAAATCGCTGCTTTAAGTCAGTAATATGACAGTGTTCTAGAACACAAATAATATTTCAAATGCCTGCGTTCTTGTAGTAATATGACGTCTTATAGAACACATATGATATCGCATATGCCTGCTTTCAGTGAGTAATATGACGGTCTTATAGAACACAAATAATATCGCAAATTCCTGCTGTCAGTCAGTAATCAGACGGTCTTATAGCACACAAATGATATTGCAAATGCCTGCTTTCTGGTCATTAATATGACGATCTTATAGAACACAAATCAGATTGCAAATGCCTGCTTTCTGGTAGGAATATGACGATTTTATAGAACACACATGATATTGCAAATACCTGCGTTCTGGTAGTAATATGATGGTCTTTTAGAACACAAATGATATTGCAAATGCCTGCTTTCTGGTAGTGATATGACGTTCTTATAGAACTCAAATGATATCGCAAATGCATGCTGTCAGTGAGTAATATGACGGAGTTCTAGAACACAAATAATATCGCAAATGCCTGCTTTCAGTCAGTAATATGACGGTGTTCTAGAACACAAAAAATATTGCAAATGTGTGCTTTCTGGTAGTAATATGACGTCTTATAGAACACACTGGATATCGCAAATGCATGTTTTCAGTTGGTAATATGACGGTCTTATAGAACACAACTAATATCGCAAATGCCTGCTTTCAGTCAGTAATATGACAGTGTTATAGAACACAAATAATATCCCTAATGCTTGCTTTCTAGTAGTAATATGACGGTGTTGTAGAACACAAAAAATATTGCAAATGCCTGCTTTTTGGTAGTAATATGATGGTCTTATAGAACACCAATAATATCGGAAATGCTTGATGTCAGTCAATAACACGGCGGTCTTATAGAACACAAAGAATATCGCAAATACCTGCTTTCATTCAGTAATATGACGGTCTTATAGAAAACAAATAATATTGCAATACCTGCTTTCAGCCAGTAATATGAGGGTCTTATAGAACAAAAAAATGAGATTGTAAATGCCTGATTTCTGGTATTAATATGACGGTTTTATAGAACACACATGATATTGCAAATGTCTGCTTTCTGGTAGTAAAATCACGGTCTTATAGAACACAAATGATAATGCAAATGCCGGCTTTCAGTCAGTAATATGACTGTCTTATAGAACACCTAGGATATCCCAAATGGCTGCTTTCAGTCAGTATTATAACGGTTTTAGAGAATACAAATAATGTTGCAAATGTCTCCTTTCAGTCAGTAATATGAGGGTGTTCTAGAACACAAATAATATTGCAAATGTCTGCTTTCTGGTAGTAATATGACGTCTTATAGAACACACATGATATCGCAAATGCCTCCATTCAGACAGTAATATGAAGCTTTTATAAAATAGAAATAATATTTTAAATGCCTGCTTTCTGTGAATAATATGACGGTCTAATAGAACACAAATAATATCGCAAAAGCCTTCTTTCAGTCATTAGTATGAGGGTCTTATAGAACACAAATGAGATTGCAAATGCATTCTTTCTGGTAGTACTGTGATGGTCATATAGAACAAAAATGATATCGGAAATACCTGCTTTACACAGTAATATGACAGTCTTTTAGAAAACAAACGATATTGCAAATACCTGCATTCTGGTATTAATATGACGGTGTCCTAGAACACATATAATATTGCAAATGCCTGATTTCTGAGCTCTTATAGAATAGAAATAATAGTGCAAATGCCTGCTTTCAGCCAGTAATATTAGGGTGTTATAGAACAAAAATGAGATTGGAAATGCCTGCTTTCTTTTAGTAATATGACGGTCATATAGAATACACATGATATCGTAAATGGCTGCTTTCAGTCAGTAATATGACGTTCTTTTAGAACACAAATGAGATTGCAAATGCCTGCTTTCTGATAGTAATATGACGGTCTTATAGAAAACAAATGATATCGAAAATGCCTGCTTTGAGGCAATAATATGACGGTCTTATAGAACACAAATGATATCGCAAATGCCTGCTTTCAGTCAGTAATATGATGGTCTGATAGAACACAAATAATATCGGAAATGCCTGCTTTCAGTCAGTAATATGACGGTGTTCTAGAACACTCATAATATTGCAAATGCCTGCTGTCTGGTAGTAATATGACATCTTATAGAACACGCATGATATCGCAAATGTTTGTTTTCAGTCAGTAATAAGACGGTCTTATAGAACTCAAATAATACACCTAATGCCTGCTTTCTGGTAGTAATATGACGGTGTTTTAGACCACAAATAACACCCCATATCCCTGCTTTATATTAGTAATATGACGGTGTTCTAGAACACAAATAATATCCAAAATTGCTGCTTTATGTTAGTAATATGACGGTGTTTT
>JAOYNN010152144.1:0-11198 GCA_025770095.1 Goniobranchus kuniei | reverse complement strand
GTGGGGAGTTAGTGTGTGTCAATGGTAGCAATTCATTTAATGATGATTTTTTTCATCCTTTTTACATAGCATCTTAATATTATGTTTGCGTACCTGAGATTTTCGACCGCTAGGATCTCTATAAATACACGTCACTCATACTTAAAGATTTTCATGAGCTTTTAGATCAAAGGTGTGCAGGTTTCTGTAGAAGTGAGAAATTTCCAAAAAGCACCTCCTATTTTCGAAACGTTTACTTAGCAAAATGAATAACACACCAGTTTTTAATGACCAGTAGCGTTTAACGACCTGGCAATTGGGTTAAAATAAGATAACAGATGCAAAATACAACGAATAACCATTGCCCTGAAATATGATGTGCCAGGGTTATCTGAGCCCAGATGAATCATGAATGCGAACGATAAAATTATGTCTAAATGCTACACTACACGCAAAGACTTTTCAGGCTTATATATTTTAATGATGAGCAAGTGTAGCCAAGGGAAATAGATGTACTCACTCCTAGGAAAAGCATATATTGAACGGATATTAAGCCTTGTTTACATGATAATTATCATTGAGATCATAGGTCTAGACGTAAATATTAATAAGGACCTCTCAAGATTTGATCAACTTCAAATTGACGAATTCTTATCCGTATTCAATTCCATTATCACCATTACGCCTCGATTGTCTGAGACGCAGAGAAACCAGCGCTTGGACTTGATGTAGCGGGATGGTCAAGTCCCAAAATAGCATGCATGTAATAAAACATTTTGCATACAGTCCTTCCGCCATTGTCCGTTTGATTCATAAAAATAGTGCAACAGGTTTGGTTTGTTACATTTTGACTGATCAACACCGCCTTCTTCTTCTCGACTGAGCAATGGCGCACATAAGGTGGTATCATCCTCAATGGAGTACTCTGTTCTCTTTACAGACGAAAGTCGGGTCAATCTGTCAAACAGTAACTGGTGTGTAAGAGTTTGGTTGCCAGATATACCTGTTATAACGAGAATGTCGTTAAGGTAAATCCTTTTGGAGGAAGCGGTGTTATGTTCTGGGGCGGTTTTTGTGCTACAGAAAAACTGACCTCGATGTATTGCAATAATACTGAACTTTACCTCCTAATAGCTCATGTCATCCCTTTAATGGAGCGACATGAAGAACTTTACGTTTCCCAACAAGAAAATGCATGACCTCATGTAGCAACCATCAGTCAAAACGTTTAAGGCTAGAAACATCCTAAGTCCGGTTTGAAGGAAACGAATGAAGGAAAGAAGTAACGCAGGCTATGATTACAAAAGAGAGTCTTGACCGACGGTCTAAAATATGTTGAATCCAACTTACAGCAACTGTTCATGATCTGTTCACTTCACCTTGCTGTAGGAAGGCGATGAGCGTTCGCTCACCGTCATACTGCATGCCAATAGCATCACTGAGTCAAGTGGGGAGATTTATCGACTTCAATATCTTTGTAATGGTTGATCGGACAAAAAAATCTTATTTCATTTTTGAAACGAGCGACCCACATTTCTACTCTAGATCCGAGCAGAATTCCTCTTATTTTCAGTTATAACAATAATTTTAAAAAGGATAAATATTCCACGAGGTGTGCAGAGAGGGGAAGGGAAAAGGTGTGATGTTTCCCCAATCGGTTTACAATGTTATCTAGAGACTTTTTCGTACTGTAGGACACAAATAGCGGCCGCAGTATATTCATAGTGTTGATTCCTTTAACAGTCTCCATGTTGAAGATAACGGTTGGTCGGACTTAGTTACGTTTCTGGCCTAAGACGAAAAGAATTTTAGGGTTCTCCCTTCGCCAGCCAAGTCTCCTGACCTTTCACCTGTGGGACTGGGTTTGTCGACGCGTTAGAGACTGACATGCCAATAACATTGATGAGCTTTCTGACATCTTCTTTGAAGAATGGAACAACATTCCTCAAGAGATGAGACGTTATGTTCTCTCCACGAGGAACAGAATACGGACTTGTCATCGAGACCAGAGGTCACGCCCGTTATTGAACCGATAATCATTTTGGTGAAGGGTAGGAAATCGATGAGTTCTTTTCAAACCAAAATTAGTACTTGTTATTATTGGAAAATATTGTATACTCATATGTTTCTGTATTCACTTATAAATGAACTGTTACTGAGCGATAAAAATCACTTCATTTATCTTTTTTTTGTAAAGGTTTCACCAGTTCCAAAAGTGGTGCCTTAGTTATTTTACTAAGCATACATTGTTTCACCTGTCCTTTTATTGTAAGGAAGGCAGCCTTAGTTACGCCATGTTTTTATAAAGCCAAGTCACCGGATTTCTATGCTGTGTCTTTGATTTTGACAATCACGTGGGTGCCCCATGCATTATGAGGGCAGTTAGAACGGTTCAAAGTAGTGTAACTTGCACAATGTACGTGTGTTAGCAGTTAGAACGGTTCAAAGTAGTGTAACTTGCACAATGTAAGTTTGTTAGCAGTTAGAACGGTTCAAACTAGTGTAACTTGCAGAATGTAAGTGTGTTAGCAGTTAGAACGGTTCAAAGTAGTGTAACTTGCACAAGGTAAGTGTGTTAGAAGTTAGAACTGTTCAAAGTAGTGTAATTTGCACAGTGTAAGCGTGTTAGCAGTTAGAACGGTTCAAAGTGGCGTAACCTGCACAATCTAAGTGTGTTAGCAGTTAGAACGGTTCAAAGTAGTGGAACTTGTGCAATCAAAGTGTGTTAGCAGTTAGAACGGTTCAAAGTAGCGTAACTTGTACAATGTAAGTGTGTTAGCAGTTAGCACGGTTCAAAGTGGTGTAACTTGCCCAATGTACATGTGTTAGCAGTTAGAAAGGTTCAAAGTAGTGTAACTTGCTCAATGTAAGTGTGTTAGCAGTTAGAACTGTTCAAAATAGTGTAACTTGCACAATGTAAGTGTGTTAGGAGTTAGAACTGTTCAAAGTAGTGTAACTTGCCCAGTGTCAGTGTGGTAGCAGTTAGCACGGTTCAAAGTAGTGTAACTTGCACAATGTAAGTGTGTTAGCAGTTAGCACGGTTCAAAGTAGTGTAACTTGCTCAATGTAAGAGTGTTAGCAGTTAGAACGGTTCAAAGTAGTGTAACTTGCAGAATGTAAGTGTGTTAGCAGTTAGCACGGTTCAAAGCGGTGTAACTTGCACAATGTAAGTGTGTTAGGTTCAAAGTAGCGTAACTTGCACAATGTAAGTGTGTTAGCAGTTAGCACGGTTCAAAGTGGTGTAACTTGCACATTGTAAGTGTGTTAGCAGTTCGAACGGTTCAAAGTGATGTAACTTGCACAATGTAAATGTGTTAACAGTTAGCACGGTTCAAAGTAGTGTAACTTGCACAATGTAAATGTGTTAAGAGTTAGAACGGTTCAAAGTAGTGTAACTTGCACAATGTAAGTGTGTTAACAGTTAGCACGGTTCAAAGTAATGTAACTTGCACAATGTAAGTGTGTTAACAGTTAGCACGGTTCAAAGTAGTGTAACTTGCACATGTAAGTGTGTTAACAGTTAGCACGGTTCAAAGTAGTGTAACTTGCACAATGTAAGTGTGGTAACAGTTCGAACGGTTCAAAGTAGTGTAACTTGCACAATGTAAGTGTGTTAACAGTTCGAACGGTTCAAAGTAGTGTAACTTGCACAATGTAAGTGTGTTAAAAGTTCGAACGGTTCAAAGTAGTGTAACTTGCACAATGTAAGTGTGTTAACAGTTCGAACGGTTCAAAGTGGTGTAACTTGCACAATGTAAGTGTGTTAGAAGTTAGCACGGTTGAAAGTAGTATAACTTGCACAATGTAAGTGTGTTAGAAGTTAGCACGGTTGAAAGTAGTGTAAAATTTGCTCAACGTAAGTGTGTTACCAGTTAGCACGGTTCAAAGTGGTGTAACTTGCACAATGTAAATGTGTTAGCAGTTAGAATGGATCAAAGTAGTGTAACTTGCACAATGTAACTGCGTTAGCAATTAGAATGGTTCAAAGTAGTGTAACTTGCACAATGTAAGTGTTTTAGTAGTTAGAACGGTACATGCGGTGTAATTTGCACAATGTAAGTGTGTTAGCAGTTAGAACGGTTCAAAGTAGTGTAACTTGCACAATGTAAGTGTGTTAGCAGTTAGAACGTTTCAAAGTAGCGTAACTTGCACAATGTAAGTGTGTTAGCAGTTAGAACGGTTCAAAGTAGCGTAACTTGTACATTGTAAGTGTGTTAGCAGTTGGAACGGTTCAAAGTAGTGTAACTGGCACAATGTAAGTGTGTTAGCAGTTAGAACGGTTCAAAGTAGTTTAACTTGCACAATGGAAGTGTGTTAGCAGTTAGAACGGTTCAAAGTAGTGTAACATGCACAATGTAAGTGTGTTAGCAGTTAGAACGGTTCAAAGTAGTGTAAGTTGCACAATGTAAGTGTGTTAGCAGTTCGAACGGTTCAAAGTAGTGTAACGTGCACAATGTAAGTGTGTTAGCAGTTAGAACGGTTCAAAGTAGGGTAACTTGCACAATGTAAGTGTGTTAGCAGTTAGAATGGTTCAAAGTAGTGGAACTTGCAGAATGTAAGTGTGTTAGCAGTTAGAACGGTTCAAAGTACTTTAACTTTCACAAGGTAAGTGCGTTTGCAGTTACAACGGTCGGTTTAAAGTGGTGTAACTTGCACAATGTACGTGTGTTAGCAGCTAGAGCGGTTCAAAGTAGTGTAACTTGCACAATGTAAGTGTGTTAGCAGTTAGAACGGTTCAAGGTAGTGTAACATGCTCAATGTAAGTGTGTTAGCATTTTGAACGGTTGAAAGTAGTGGAACTTGCACAATGTAAGTGTGTTAGCAGTTAGCACGGTTCAAAGTAGTGAAACTTGCACAGTGTAAGTGTGTTAGCAGTTAGCACGGTTCAAAGTAGTGTAAATTGCACAATGTAAGCGTGTTAGCAGTGAGCACGGTTCAAAGTAGTGAAACTTGCACAATGTAAGTGTGTTAGCAGTTAGCACGGTTCAAAGTAGTGAAACTTGCACAATGTAAGTGTGTTAGCAGTTAGCACGGTTCAAAGTAGTGTAACTTGCACAATGTAAGTGTGTTAACAATTAGAACGGTTCAAAGTGGTGTAACTTGCACAATATAAATGTGTTTGCAGTTAGAATGTTTCAAAGTTGTGTTACTTGCCCAATGTAAGTGTGTAAGCAGTCAGAACGGTTCAAAGTAGTGTAACTTGCAGAATATAAGTATGTCAGCACTTAAAACGGTTCAAAGTAGTGTAACTTGCAGAATGTAAGTATGTTAGCAGTTAGAACGGTTCAAAGTAATGTAACTTGCACAATGTAAGTGTGTTAGCAGTTAGAACGGTTCAAAGTAATGTAACTTACACAAAGTATGTTTGTGAGCAGTTAGAATGGTTCAAAGTAATGTAAGTTGCTCAATGTAAGTGTGTTAGCAGTTAGAACGGTTCAAAGTAATGTAACTTGTATAATGTAAGTGTGTTAGCAGTTAGAACGGTTCAAAGTAGTGTAACTTGTACAATGTAATGTGTTAGCATTTAGAACGGTTCAAAGTAGTGTAACTTGCTCAATGTAAGTGTGTTAGCAGTTAAAACGGTTCAAAGTAGTGTATCTTGTACAATGTAAGTGTGTTAGCAGTTAGAACGGTTCAAAGTAGTGTAACTTGCACCATGAAAGTGTGTTAGCAGTTAGAACGGTTCAAAGTAGTGTAACTTGCAACATGAAAGTGTGTTAGCAGTTAGAACGGTTCAAAGTAGTGTATCTTGTACAATGTAAGTGTGTTAGCAATTAGAACGGTTCAAACTAGTGTAACTTGCACCATGAAAGTGTGTTAGCAGTTAGAACGGTTCAAAGTAGTGTAACTTGCACAGTGTAAGTGTGTTGGTGAGAGAGGCAAAGGAAAGGTTGGTGTAATTCAATTCATCAAGTATAAGATGACAATGTCATTGTTTATATTGACTAGATTCTCCATAACTTGAAGTATGGGCCAAGCCGTGCACCTGAGCTAGTTGTTAATACACTGATGAGGAGAATACCGAAAACGACCTGTGAAATTTACAGTAAAACATCGAAATATTCTCATACTGTATCCAGAAAAAGCCGTACATATTTTATGTGGCGTAAAGAGAACTAAAATCGAAAATATTTCGATTTCAATATTGAAAATAGTAAGCCTTAACGTTATGAACAATCTCAGCCCATCTTTAAGATTTCACCGAAATACAACACACAAACCTTTTGATGCAGCCCTTCTTCAGGGTCCTGAGATTAAGAAACGAGTAATTTTATAGTGTGTAATAAGATAAAAAGAACTTTGGTGTGGAATCGTACATTTATATAACTATTTTGTATTTTGACAAAGGCTCCTGATCGAAGACATTGAAAAATAAACCAAACGCTCTAAAATTCCTATATGATTAACTTTTTGGAGTTGGCTGTACTTGACAAGAAAAAAGACAAAACCCCTATTTTCGTTATGTTAGATGTTTTGTTATTTGTTAACCACAAGGTCAACCCCTCGGTATTCAACTCAGAATTACCTTAATAATTATAAGTGACTCTCTCAGGTCCAGCAGATAGGGTAATGCTAGTCTAAAGCTATTTACACTCTCTGTGTCCATCGATTTATAGAGTCTAGAGGCAACACCAGACGAGAGCTTATCTGGGCTTCTTGTAAGATTAAACGAACGAATGTATTATGTAATGAGATTGAAAGAACTATAGTGTATCATTGGCGTTTATTGGCCTTTAAAAAATTAGCAGCAAAGACCTATACAACCGTTGCAAAGTAGATCCAGTCAGCTGCCGAGTCAAACAACAACGTTGGAATCTACTTGGACACATAATGCGACGTGATGACGCCATTCCCGCCCCAAACCGCTATGCGCGAATATTTCGACGCGACGAAATACATGGGTAACACCTCCGACATCTCTGCCAACAATATCAAATTAAACAAAGATCTGAAACACCATAAATATGTAAGTTAACGAAACAGATCCAGATTGGTGACAAGGAAGCGAGCCAAGTCTAGGGCAAAGGTTCTGCGAAGCCATTCATCATCATCAATAACTTTTTGCAACAAACTATAATATACAATTTCGTTTCAATAAGTTCTTAAGTAATGTATTTAAATGCATTGTGAAATCTTAAGTTTCACGTATGAGTGTCGTTGGTTGTTCTCTATATGACTGGCTGAGTACCCGTTTGATGAAAGGTTTCAAGACGGCAATGAATCTCGATGAATCTAGAAATCTCGTCACCTATGAAATATCTATATCTACATATTATTATTGTCACCTGTTTCCAGAGCTACAGACAAGCTCTCTAAATTTAGGTATCTAGATGTAGAACCTAGACATCTAAATCCTAGATCTAGAATCTAAATCAAGTTTACGTAGAAGATATCACGATATACTCACCTGTGTATCTAGAAGCTATTTGTGTAAGAGAATGTCAAGTTGCAAACGTCTAGAGCTCGAGTCTAGATCACTAAGTCTAGATCTAGATTTAATGACTTACGATAATAGATCTAGATTGACAATAATTGAAGATGTTGAAATCAGTATTACCATTTGCAGATTGCAAAGGAAACAATGGAGAGCGTCTTCCACTTCATAGACTGGGATTTAGCCTAGTAGCTAAGGAATAATTGTGATGTCATCCTCTGCTATCGAACATGCTTAGAGAGTAGATCAAGGGAGATGTATTTTGCACATCACGAGGTTAAAACATTTTTAATTAATTAAGTCAAAACTCACATTAATGAAGTCAAAACACGCATTAATTTTAGTAAAACTCTCCAAGTTAGCTTTCTGTTGATGCATCACACATGGCTGTATAAATGTTTTATCAGTGTTTAAATCCATATGCGTAGGCGAAGATTTAATGGAGGCAAAGAAATACACTAATCTCACTTGCGCTATTTGTTATAAAGATAAGATAGTGTTTGTAGCATTTTATCAAGAAACTCGCCATTAGGTTTTGAGAAAATTATGTATCCATAGTTCTCATATTGCAATTTCATCAGAGATGTAATAATGCCTGCATGGACTACTACAGTTCGACACCAGTCATAAAATTTGTTGAACGTATTTATTTGAAAATATGAAACAATATACAATGCTGTTTTTGCAGACATAGTAGGCAAGAAAACTTAATCTACTAGTATACATACTCTTATATTCTCCACTGTAGGAGAAGATCTAAGTAGGCCAATTGGATGTTAATTTAATGACCTTAAACGCCAAAGCTTTTCAAGATTCCGTCACCTTTTACTGGTTTGTCCATGCAGACGATCTGTTCAAAAGACGTTCTCTCTGCACACAATTTTTAAATGTTTCATATATTATTCCCTTCGACACAATAAAGCCACATTCCTTGCAATACCTCGAGAACAAAAAAGAAAATAGTATGCCATTACAAAGGATTTAAAACAAATTACCACCTCCTTATATGTCAGGTCTTAACAGTTAATTATTCTCAAACGAATGAAAAAACACCATGCAGGCTAGTACATACAATTAGCTGTGCAGGTGGTCTTGCTTTGTGCTGAAATATCCCAGAATGTAAATGCAAAATCTGTTCTTGACATGGTACATGTCAGGTAAATGTTTCCTTGAGGTCAATGACACTGCGTTTTTTTTCATTCTGAAATAAGGTCACTCTTTCGGAGGTACCTGTAGAGAGTATTTGTTCTATTATTAAATTGGGAAGGATTTGGTATATAAATATTTTCGTCTTCGACAGCTAAACTGATGTGCTCCAATTTACCCAGAAACACAGTATTATGTTTTTGAAAATGCCATTAGAACACTTTTCGGAAGAGTATGCTGAAACAGACAACCCCACACATCACACAAGGCGAAATGCGGTCAATTATTATTGATCTAGGTTTTCTTTTCTTTCTTTCTTTCTTTTTTTCTTTATTCTTTCTTTTCCTTTTTTTTTAGTCATGTAGTTTTAGTTGGATTTTTCATTTCTTTTTATTCTTCTTATAGGGTGGACAGAGTGTGAAATTCTGAGAGGATTAAGTACTAAATACGTCTTATTACAGGTATATGAAAGTAGAGCAAGTAGTGGTTACAACCCCTTAAGGGTCAATGTCATGGAGAGGTTGATTTCGTTTCGAGTGCCACCCTTGTATTCACCATGAAGTACTTTCTGTTATAAGCAATCGTTCTTCCAATATTTGGTAATTTCTATTCCATACCCCCGGATAAACGAGGTGCGATACTTGAAGCTCTAATCTTTATTTTATTATTCTTTCCGAGTACGATGATTTAATACAATAAATCACACCGTGTTTACTAGTAAAATTGTAAATGCACACTGGCATAAGCCATGATTTTTGCTGATTTACCGGTTGTTGTAGAAATAAACATTTTACTGTTTTGTTTTGTTTTTGTTTGGACTTGTTGTTTTTAGTTGTTGCTGGATTTGTTGTTATTGTTGTTGTTGTTGTTGTCGTCGTTGCTGCTGCTGCTGCTGATGTCCTTGTTGTTATTATCGATTTTTGTTTGATTACTGTTAAGTTTTAGTGGATTTTATTTGTTTGGTTTTTGTTGTTTTGTTTTTTTTACATCGGATGATACTATTTATTTCATTTTTTAAAAGTGTTTTGTATTTGTATGTTTAACATGTTTTGTTTTGTTTTTGTTTACTTGTTGTTGGTTTGTTTTACGTTGATTGTAATTTTTGTTGCTTTTTTGTTTTGTTTGTTTCTTATCTGTTTTCGTTATTTGTCTTGTCTTGTTTTGCTTTTTTTTTTTGGAGTGGGCATTGCTGTTTTTGGGGTTTGGATTTTGTTTTGTTTTGTGGTTTTTTGTTTGTTTGTTTGTTGTTTTTTAAAGTTCTGTTGTTGTTGTAGATGGTGGTGGTTATATTTCTATTTTACTTCTTGTTTTGTCTCTGGTATAGATAGTTGCATTATTCTGAGCTTTCTTCCTTTGGCGCATTTCCAATGTGATGACGTCCTTTGACCCCCTTTGGTCGTCCTTTTGTAATACAACATTAATTGTTGTCTAAATCATTGATCTTACTTCGTATTCCTACTGTATCTGATTCTTTTCTTATTCTACGGTTTACGTGAGTCAAAGAGCTTTTTTGTGTGTGTCTAATTTCCATATTTATTGTCGTTGTACTTCTCAGTTGCTATGGTTCGTCACAAGAAAGCATCATCACTGACCTAATCAGACTGTGAAACATGCGTACTGAATGCAAGAAAAGAAGGAATAGTTCAAAAGTGCCAAAAAACTCAAGATCAAAGAGTTCAAGTCCTTATGGCACCACATCTGTTGACGTCATCCCCAAAACAGAAGACAACCAGGGCCTCAAAACGAATGATGGCATCGAGGAGAATTTGCTTCCGACTAGCACTCCGTGGATTGTTGCCATTTGCACGTTTGTGATTCGTGTATACTACGTCACTAAGCCTGCTAACTGGTGGGTTCTGCATCCCGATGAAGTTTTTCAATCCATGGATGGTAAGTAAGGTCCAGATCCAATCTATCTAAATTCTAGAGCATATTTCATTATTATCGTTATTTTCATGAAGCTGTGTACATTGTTATCTGAGATACTGTTAAAGAGAATGAGAATTTGAAAACTAAAATAGATATTATAACTTCATGATAATCTAATTCTCAATAGGCATATTTTACATTTTTAAAGCTTAATTCCGTCCCATTCTTACATCCTCAGCCATAAATATTGTTAGACTCGGTTTGTTGTGTTGTTTGCTGTTATTTGCATGTTTTCTTTTTTTAGTTTTGAGGGTTTAACGGTTTTAGGGTCTTCTTATTTTCCCCCTTTCTTCCTTTTTCTCTTGAAATCTTTTGTTTTTGTTCTAGTGTCCCGTTATTTGAATGTTGTTGTTTTAGTGTTATTAATATCATTACTTTTGTAATGTATCATACAATTTAGCCTGCTGTATTGCTTCTTTAATTCTCGGTCTCTTTCTCGCCGTTTGCCTTTCTGTCTGTCGGTCTCACTGTTGATGTCGTGTTTTTTCTGCGTGTCTGCCTGTCTGTCTCAGTTCTTACTATATGTGTATCAGTATCTCTGTTCTCCGTCTGTCTGTCTGTTTGTCCGCATGTGTGTCTGTATTTATGTATCTCTCTCACACACATACACATACTCTCTCTCCCCCTCCCCCTCCCTCTCACTCGGCCACTCACACACTCTCTCTCTCTCTCTCTCTCTCTCTCTCTCTCTCTCTCTCTCTCTCTCTCT
>JAOYNN010152143.1:0-17031 GCA_025770095.1 Goniobranchus kuniei | reverse complement strand
GGTTAAATAAGCATTTATGTAGCACACACAGCCACTAGGCCATGCTTTGTGGGCTATACAGGGGTGGATAAAATAATTATGACAACATTATAATGCTGTTTATATGATTTCTGTTTCTTTCAAATTTGTCCAGTAACAGATCATATCAAAGTAGTTTACTGATTCTAAAATGTTAAATAGTTTAAAACCTAAACGTGTAACTGTTTTTTTCCTAAACATGGTGATGGTTCCTGAAGTTGATTCTGTCGTGCTCTGATCGCGTGTCTCTCTAAACGTGTAACTGTTCAGCAACATAGCAGCGTGGATGTTGTGCTCTATTCACGTGTCTCTCTGACCGTGTAAGTGCTTGTCAAAATATTGTGCGATAACCACCTAACTGGAAAAACAGCTAATTATGAAATCTTTAAATTAAAAAAATAATTCTTAGGATACGAGATGTCCTTAGGAAGACTAATTAGACCAAAATGAACACATTTTGGGACCAAGTACTCCGCTAAATATGTTTTTGCTCTCCTGACAAATTACTCCCAAACCAGTTACACGATCAGAGAAAAACACCATCGAAATTTTACAGGAGAGACAAAAGAAGCTGAATAAATAGTTGAAAATACAGACCTGTCAAATCGTAGCCAATTGTCGGATTTCCGCCAAAATAGACTTTGTCATTAAATTTAAGAAAAAAAGAAAACAGAAACAAAACAAAAAAAAAAAAATAAAAAAATGTAAACCAACCAAGACGATTTTTTGGTCACTTCCTCAAGTTTACGTCTAAATACACCTATTCAAGCTATGCCTACAAGTCTCACTACAGCCCCCTTTTGCCATATAGTATGCTAACCGCAAGGTCATTCATAGCTTCGGCCGGTTGAGTCCTCAACGTACTTAATAGCAATGATATGTTTATGTCCTGAACAGTTGTATAACAAATTCCGTAAGTCATAAGTTAAGTTCATAATTTATATTTGTACTCATTCGGGTACAGATGTTTTATAAGCATAGGCCAACTGTTTTGGTCGTATCTACTATGTTTGTGGGGGATGTGGAGTTAAGACAATTTTGTCATTGGCTGTTTACAGGTCTGAAATAGAAGAGAAAGTGTAAAAGTCTAGTGTCAGTTTATTGGTTTCACGGGTCTGATATTTATAGATGAGAATGGGAACTCCCATTGTCGAATAAAGCCCCCCAAAAAAGTTTTTTTAAATTGACTGACTTTTGGACTTATGCGTTTAGAGACTTACAGGGACAATATGACCTTTGAGAAGGAAAAGTTCATCATTTTTTCCCAATTGATTTCTCATGGTCTTGGAAGGCAATCAACTGTAAAATCAAGAAGAACTATGTAATTACAGTTTCCTTGTCGGCCTTACAGAGTGTTCCAAACCCTGTAGGCACTAACAAGACAATCCAAAAGATTTTGCAGTACATGGACAAAGACCATAACTAATGAATTTATTGATTAGATATGGTAAGAAGAGTGCAGGCCTGAAATTATCTCTTGAGAAGGGCAGGCCAAAATGGCCTAGGGGGAAGGCCCAAATTTCAAGGGCACCTATTCCATTTGTCAAGGCACATAGGCCAAACTTGGAAATGTTAAAAATTAACTATCAGGTAAAACGTTTTTGAAACCATACCTAGTTGTGGAGTCTGACGATTAGTGTATACATACATTTAACAAACTGTGGCTAAGAAAACAAAGTATTGTTTGTCATTGCTCACATAAAATGGTGTATTCAAATTCAAAAGATCACTTTTTAATGAACATCCTACTGTGACCTACTCTGGCCACTTAATCAAAGTTGGATGAAAAATTAAGAGAAATCAAAGATTGTACTTCTGACTTAACTGTGGCCATGCAATCACAGTATGAGGAAAAATTTAAGAATTTAAGTGACAATTGTCACCTTTGAAAACAGCCATGGACAATGATGTCAGAAATACTCTCATCACCATTTACTGTACAAGAAATTAATTAGAATCCACCACTTATGAAGAAAGACTTAACAAATAAAACGAGAATTTCAACAAAGTACCAAACAACCGCTGTCAACTTAGCATTGTCAAAACAGGAGGCATTGAGTAGGCTTCCTCAAACAACACATACAATAATGCAAATCTATGCAGACTCCAGTCGAGTAACATGACATGTCTCTCAAACTAAATAACATGAAAAATAGTAGCATCACTGGAACATCATAACACGGTAGGGTAATATAAGGCAAGTTAGCCATGCACATGGTGATGTTGGTGATGAGGATGGACAAACTTCGTTTTCTGCTGCTGCTGCTGGTAGTGGTGGAAGTGTTGATGAAGATGATGATGATGATCCAGCACAGCTGAAATAAAAGTGTTAAATCATTTTCATTGATGTAATTTTCTTCCAAAGTAACTAGATTGTGTTTTCTTTGTAATCCATGATACAAAAAATAAATAAAAATAAATAGCGGTGAGCAAATATTTCGAAAAATGAGAGGGGAAATATGAGAACATTAGGAGATTATGATTGTGTTATGTTGTCAAGATCCATAGCTAATTGGTGCCAAGTTGTGTGTTTTAAGCAGGCTTCAACATTTTTCATTTCACCTAGTTGTGTTGGACAAGCTTTCACAAAATGATGTGCATTTTGCGGATGAGAAATGATACTTCAAAATATTTTTGTATAGTGCTACATCAATAAGTTGACACAGAACGCCATGATTTAGGTCAACAAGCACACAAATTCTTGGAAAAGCGTGTACAGCCTCAGGCACCGACCAGTCTAAAAATATACCAAATCTCCTTTCATGCATGCTCCTGCCACTGGTATCAGATTAATGTTTTTTTTTTTAATGAACTCTATATAAATGTATTTATTTTATAAATGTATTTATTTTTGATCTACAGTCAATATTATGAACAATCAATTTGGAATAGCTTTTGCCAGTGGGAGTATTATGTATGGTCTACACCTTTTTTGTTGTTGTTGTTGTAATTTAATGCAATTCTTAGTAACGGCCCTTCAGTATGATGTGACACACACACATACACACTCATCCCCTTAGCCTCTTAAATGATGTGGGGTTAAATGTTTGAGAAGTAATAATGTCCTTGGCCTACATATTGGAAGAAGAAGAAGAAAAAGCCAAGGAAGGCCAACCACACAAGGTACAAATTCTTGCTTTTGAAATAAAACTTGACAGTTCATAAACAGTGACTGCCCAACTAGGCCTGTAATCCTATGATATAGGCCCACGCTAAAAATTTCAAGTTAATACATATTTTGACTACCTAACTGAACTAGGCCTATGCATTAAACTTGACACGGCTGTTTCAGGCGTTCAACTTAGTTGGCGCTCGCCTCGTTCTACCTGCGGTTAAATAGGTCACAGGGCCACGACCGTTCGTTTTCGGGAATTCCCTATCACCTTGTGCCTCTGCGGCTCACACAAAATTTCATTTTTTAAGGAGTAATAAATGAAGTCATTTCAACGTCACTTGATCCACACAGTTTTTAATTACACAAATACTGAAAGAAAGACTCATACTGCATGTCATGAGCGTTCTACATTCATCAAAAAATGGCATGCCAAAATAGTCGACAGCAGCAGGCCAAAATGCAGGGCACATCAGCAAATGGCCGATGGCCGACGCTTATCTGCAGTCCTGAGAGTGGGATAACGAAGCTGGTATTTATTACATGAAATTATTCCCAACCTAATTGGAAAACTTCTATCTTTCAAATTGAATGGGAAGGATGAGACAATAATGAGCTGACTTTAACTCGGCTATACATGGATCACCCACTGCTTTATACTGAAAAAAACAAACAAACAAACCCTTGCTACTGTGACCTTCATGTGGTGCCACTCTTGACAATAAAGCATGTTTTGTTGGAGTGTGCGCACGTGGATAATATAACAGGCCTGCAATGTCGACGTAGTAGATGAAAGTGCGATATCGCCCGTTATAACTAGCCTTATTAAAATTAAAGTATTAGGACAACTCTTCATATGTGCAAACAGTTTGTCATCAGAGTTGCCGTAGGCTAGCCAAGAGAAGTTGTGGCCCTAACGTAGGCTTGAAAGCGAGCATGGCTTTGCCGGGCTATGTCTGCTTCAACTGTGATGCTATAGGCATCGGCTCTATTAGGCATGTCAGTCTAACTGCTAAAACTGTTATAGGCCTACTGCCTATTCATTTCTATTCACAAGACAGTATTAGGAGTTGGAACAGACATTGGATGGCTTACCTTAGATCTCTAGAATGTATCTTGAACTTTTTTTTCTCTTGAAGATGGGTTGATGTTTGATGAATTGATTGAAAGATGCCATGTGTCACATTTTGACACTTGGTATCGTCAGTCCAAAAGGATAAGCAGGTTGTTGAAAATTACAATTTTCACTCTTGAGAAATGGGTAATTTTGACCTCGTTGACAGATCTAGATCTAGACCTATATCTCTTGGCTGGTCATGTCTTGGGTTTGGAATAATCACTTCACTTATATACAGTATTCAGATGTGCATGTTACATGTTCCTTTACCCAATATTTTGCTACTAGATCTATGTGGTTTAATATTTTGCCAATTTTGCATCTAGATCTAGATATTCTGTGTGGATTGCACTGGGGTTTGTTTCTTTTTAAATTATGCCTAGGCCTATCTTTCAGTTCTAGGAAAGTCTAGAATTCCCAATTCCCATCATATTCACCAAGGGAAAAATAGGAAAGGTTCATGTAGCCAGCCCTTTTCCTCCCAGGGCTTCAAAACTGTCAAGAAGGCAAAGAAATTGTAAAGAACATCATATTTGGAAATTCATCTTCTAACATCAACTGAAATCGTCAACTAGATCTGGATTCTGTTTTAGTTACTTTTCTCTACCACTATTAATCCATTGGGTTCTGTTGAACATGTGTATATTATGTCTTTCAAGCATTACTATTACTCACTACACCGATTTTCAATATTTGCCATATTTCGGCTGAAACATTTTCAGGCAATTTTGTCACAAGCCACTTACAGGCCTGATTTTTAATACTTGTACAATTTTGTCCCTTCTCATTACTTCCCATCTCAGTTTTTTTAGTCCCGTGATTGCATCTCTAGCAATATTCTAGTCTTCACATCAAATCTTTTTCCATTATTTCTTGCTTATATAAGAGAAAACAAAATCATCCAAGGTCTAAGTGATGTGTGCATCATCTGACTATTTCATATTTATCTCTTAGAATTCTCCAACTCACACTTACAGAAGAGTGTGTGCCAAAGGCTAATAAAACACCACCTACGGTAACCAAATCAACATATGTAATCAATCCCTTACAAAGATTTTAATCATTCTTGGTCTTACTTGGGTCCATATTATTGAAGCAAAATGAATGACTGCAGCAGTATCATTACTGTTTTGTCTGATTGGCAGGTTTGATCTTGTTTGATTAATAAAATAATGTCTCCAGTAATCATGTACAGAGTAGTAGCCTACAACCCCTGATATTTACAAAATTGCAAGAATCAGAACCAAAACTGTTAAATACTACCGATAATACTTCTCAGTCTGTGAGAATAAATGTTGGTGATTCATCTTGATACCAACAGAGCATACCAAGAATAAGTCATTGTGAAATATCTGTCTACTTTAACGCAGAAACTGCTGTCATGATATTATATTAAGGGGTAACGTTGAAGTAAGTGATCGTACAAATAATTTCAATGAATTGTTAGAGCCATTTCCATTAACACAATACAATACTTTTATGAAAAGACTTGTGTATTGATTAGTTCTAAATGCATTACTGTATAAGGAGCAATACATGTATGACTAAAAAGGCTTGCACACTTTCAAGCCAGACAAATATATATTTATAGGTATGTTTGCAAAACATTTGCTTGTATTAAATTATTTGATTTACAGTGAGTCTGTATGATTCTTTCTTTCATGTAGCCAACCAAGCACAGAATCTCTTGATAAAGAAAATCTGCAATCACTGTGCTGGAAGCGCATCATTCTCCTTCTTGAAATGATACAAAGTAAGAAGAAAATATCCAGCGCTTCCATGCTTGTGCCGGTAGCTTTTCAGGTCATGGCGAAGTAAGTGATTTAACTTTTTTTGCCTCTTGGTCAAAATAGATTGCATGATGTACTTCCAATTAAACCAAGGCTTAAAAAACTCACTCTATCTGTATAGTTCCAAAGTTTAACTGAATAGAATATTTCTTTCAAAGAGAATTTTATCTTTTTTCTGGCTTGACTTATTACAATCTGTTATTTCGTACATCCTTTGCTGCTTTCGCTTTTCTCAATCTCTGCAGAATAACATAATTTGATTTAAATGATTTTATCCAGTTTCATGAATTGATAATGATGTTCTTAGACAAGCCATAATTCATGCATCCCTTGCTGCTTTCACTTTTTCAAACCCAAGCATAATGACATAATTTGATATTTTGATGTTTATGATTTTATCTAATATACAATGGGAAAAAAATCAACAAGTTATAAGTCAAGCCTATGATATGTATGAGATGTGGATCACTCTGAAATTTTACCTGGACCCTTTTAATTGGATGGAGGCCCAAAATCAAGAGAAAGACTTCTTTTTGTTGTTCTTCTTAAAAACTTGAATGTTTACTTTCATATCTTTTTTCCTTAAATTTACATTGTTATTCGTGCTTAATCTTTATGCTTGTTATAAATGATAAGAATAAAAGACAAATAATGAAAATGATATAAGGATTGCTAACTTTAGCTAAATAAATTGATAAATAAAAGACTGATAAATACATTGATAAATGGAAAAATAAATAAATTGATAAATAAATGAATAAATAGATAAATATAGAAGCAGAGCAGAGTATTTTTGTACAAATAACTCATGGACAGTCATTGTCTCTAAGTACCACATTCCTACCCGGGAAAGGCCCGGAGAACCAGACCTTTCCTCCATGGCAGATGTTTAGTATGTTAGCTTTAAAGTTGCAGAAAGCTCAGCACCGTCCAAAGCCAAATCCGAACAGTAAGGATGGATTATAATATATGTGGACAGTGCAGCTTAGAACCACATTCCTGATTGGGTCGGATCCAGCTGGAAGACCCAATCCACCAGATCAATAAGGCATTAAATCTAGATCTACATCAGGAGAAGAAGAAGAAGGACAAAAAAGAAGAGGAAAAAGGAGGAGATAAGGCCATAGCAACTCCGTAGGACAAATTTCCTAGAGGTATGGAATTTTTAGTTAATTGAACACTCTTTCAGATGTGAGAGTAATTTATTTCCCCTCATATATGCGGGTTATCATCAAGTGTTTTTATTTTTATAATACTGTCCAGAGTTCTTGAAATTGAAAATGAAGGCTCAGGAGAATACATCAAGCAGCTCATTCTTGCTGCCATTTGTAAGATTTGCACTTCTTCTGTTGAAAAAGCTGAAGCTGGAGAATGTGATGGTATGGAAATTTTTTCACTCCTAATGTGGTTTAATTTTTACCTTTCATGACTAAAACTTCTACTCAGAACTACATACTTTGCATGATCTTGCTATAATAAATACAAGAAGATTAGGTCTTGTGAGGGATAGATAGGTTTGTGTCCTTTAAGTCTTCAAAATGACGAAGTCCTGACTTTGGAAATCCTTTCTTTTGGTGCCTTTATCTAGTAATGTTCCTGATGTATATACACAACTCCTTTTCCACATCTGTGTCAGTATTACAATTTATGCTTAGTTACAGATGACCTAGTAACATCTGTTCTTCAAGATTCATTGTGGTAATATTGATATTGAACATGTAGTGCTAGATCCAGATCTCACTTCGTGGCTTATCTCTTCTGGGTGTGGCCTCCTCACTGCCAGCCGAAACAGGGTCCTGTCTTGTGCCATCCTGCCACTCTCCGTCATGGTGTTGTCTATCCATTCTGTGATGTCTTGTGACCATCTCCTGTTGGCCTACTCTTCCTCGCTTTTCCTCAACCATGCCTTCAAGGAACAGCTTTTCTAGACCCTAGGGTCTTTTGATGTGACCAAAAGACAATAATTTTATTTTTTTCAGTTCTCAATAAATAGAGGCTTTCGATGTGTAAGTTTTTCCATGATATTTTCGTGTGTCCGTTTTAGCTGTCCATGGAATTTTGAGAATCTTCCCATAACATTTCATTTCAAAATCTATTATTTCTTTATGTCATTCTTAGTTATTGTCCAGGATTTGCACCCATATACTGCTATTGAGAATATACATGTTTTGAGAACATCATTTTAAGATAGGTTTTCGTTTTTCCAGATATGTATCATTTTTGTTAAATTTGTATTGGTAATGTGTAATCTTCATCTGATGTCTGCAGTGCTTTTCCTAGATACCTACTGTCTTGATCTATGTCAACCTAGAAATCAATTAATTTATGTTCAAACCTTTCTTGATTGGTACCCATACAGACTTACATCTAGGCATAGAAGATCATAATATAATGAAGGCATACAGTTCAGTGTTTGTAAGTTACTAGATTTCATGAAAAAAGTAGACTCAACGAGGTATATTAAGCATCTACATGATAGTCACATGAGTTCAGATGTCTTTGTCATCCTGCATTTTCATGCTTGTGTTTGTTTTCATGAAATAGTCTTGGTTTTTTTTAACCTTTCAGATGTTGTGATAGGAGAACATTTGAATGTGGACTTGATTGTGCAGTGCATTCGTGGGTCAAGTAACTCCCATACCCATCACCAAGCGCTTCTGCTTCTCAGTGTTGCAGCAAAAATAGCTCCAGTGAGTTTGAACCTCTATCTCTTTTTATCACTACACTGATATTTGAGCTTTGCCTCTTTATGAAATGTGAAGTTATCTTGCATTTTGATATTCATGTTTTAAATCAAGTTTTGATTCACTCCAGTACAAATACAAAACCTTTAGCGGTAACGTTATTCAGTCTTCTCAATCTAAATCCTAACCAATTTTATTCTTGAGATAACCATTTCTGGATAACTTAATGTAATTTGTATACAGATTGTTAAAAATTAAAAGTTCAAGCATTTAGAATCTACTTATTCTTAGTACAAAATCTGTTGTCGATGACGTCTATAATTTAACTTAATACTTGGGTATCAATTTCTTATTGAGAAAATGGAGATTCTCATTTATATCCATATATCAAGGTTCAATTTTAAAAAGATGGCAAACGATCCATATATATTTTTATATAAGTAATTCTTGAAAGTCATACATATCCATTAAGTAAGAAAATCAACTTTGAATTCCTTACCATAAAGGAAGGTTTTAATTTTTGATTATATATGTGTGAAATAAAATCAGTTCTAAGCTTTCTGTTGAACATTTACCTGTAGTGTTAGAATTTATCCTTTAGACATTACAGAACTGAAATTCCCACAAACTTTATGCACAGTGAAAAGGCAATGCTTTTTCCAGCACAAAAGAAAGCAGACTTCATGAAATGAACTTTCAAAGGATAAATACAAAAGTAAAGATCGAGAAAGGATAAAGGATACAGACACCCCGATACATTCATTATAATGCCTCAGTAGTTACTAATATGATTAGATGTGATTACAGGCGACAGATCACTCACAAGGGGATGAGTTGTAAGATAAGCTCCACACATTAATTCAAGCTTCAAGACCTATACTAGAGATTGTAATTGGTAATAAAAGGAAATTATTTGATTGTAGATTTGAGCCTTTGGAAATACTGATTGCTGCTGGCCCGTAGAAAGTCTGTGACTGCTACTTCTGAAAGGAAGAAAATCCTTAACTTGCACTACAAGATAAGAGAACTCAGTAAAATGCCATATGTCCTAGATGATTATCCAGCATTATTTACAGAAACGTTTGCTGCCCTCCTCATCTTTTATATCATTTCTCTCAAATGTTTTATTTTCTCTCTGATTGTGTAAATTTGTGTGAAAAGAAGCTTATTCCAGTATGCATTGTAATTCCAGGGCTTACTCCTACACAACATGATGTCCATCTTCATCTTCATGGGGGTCAACGTTCTTCGCCAGGACAATGAATACAGTTTCCACGTCATTGGCAGGATTCTTGAGAATGTTATTCCAGCAATAATTACGGTAAAAACCTATGAGGTTTTTTTTCTTAACCATTGTCCCATGCACATACGTTTAACCTGAGTAGACACTTATGTTCCTTGTTGACAACAATACCTACATAGGACTTTTGCCATACTTACTAAGAAGTGTCACTTGTCATACACAGTAGTGATCTCCTATGTGTCCGATCTGCAGGAAGCCGCAAAAACGGACGCATGGCTGAAACGGACACATAGGCGAAGGTTGATTTTCAGGAAGATAACCTCGTTTTTGGAGCATACATCAGTAGCCAATCCTTTTTACTCCACATTGACATTCGCAAGAAAGAAAAGAAAGGGAACAAGGGCATTTACAGCTGTATGTGAAGATTTAAATTGCTCTGTCCTTCCAAGACGACATCATAAAAGCCAGAAATTGTAACCAAGGAAAGTGTCAGTCTCAGCACCTCATGAGGTAACCAGCAATAAACTCATCTCTTCACCTTAATCCTTATCTGCATATCCAATCACGCCCATATGGTCTCTTAGCACCAGTAGACCTCCGCCAGTTAGGCTAAGACATCTGGACAACCAAAGAAGATGCGCTCGAAATTCTTTCAATCTCATGAGTGGATGACCGAGAGGAGGGAAGGGGTGGCCACTACGAAGAGTCAAAAGGCAATTGGCCTAAGTTATGTAGCCCTGCAATGTTTACACACCCACAGGGCCGAAAATGACACGATCACAATTCTTTCAATTCAATGAAGGGTGAAGGAAGAGGGAAGGGGCGGTCACTATGAAGAGACAAGAGGCGATTGGTTGAAATTACGTACACCTGTAATGTCAAACAAAGTTTCAGCCAATGGAAATGGGTGAGAAGTAAATGGCTGCTGTCTCCATTTTGATGGTGCAATGGCCTACCCATAACATGTACTGGGCACATTAGGCCGTCATTTCATTCTGTGTATTGTAACGGATAATGCAATGTCCCATTCATTCAGTTTTATGGGTGTATTTTGACAAATTAACAAAAAATTGTTGTTGGGTCAGAAGGTATTTTCACTTGTTGAAACAGACACAGGCGAAATTTCTAATTTTGAACCAGCTACTTAGAGGTCTTTTTGTCAATGAAAAAATTATGTTTGGTGCTGAAAACTGCCACTTAAGCGAAACAGACAGACAGCTGGCAGACACATAGCTGATCACTACTGTATAACCACATGGAGCAATGTTAGAAATCTGGTGTTTATCATAAATTTGAACTTGATGAGATTATTGAAATTCTTTACATATAGAGGCTGTTATAAATTATGGTATGTTATGTCAAATACAAAATGTTGCTGCTGTGTAAGTAACCAATGTTTTTCATTTATTTAACACCCATTCATAAAGAGGTACTTTTGTTTCTTTTTTTTCACACATTCAAAATGATTGTACTTTCAGTGATACAAATGCAAAAAAATCCCAGCAAAAAAAAGACCAAAATGGGGTTAGCACAATCACCTAAGAGAAGAAGTCATTATCTAACCCCTGAAGTAATTGCACTGGTTTACAAGTAATTCCTCAGAAAACCAATCATGAAACCTCAGGCAAGAAATCTAATCAACACAAGCTCCTGAAATCTTAACACTTATTTTTTTGCCAGCATCAAACACACAGAATCATTAAAGATTTTTACTCATTGTTAAAATCATCCTATTTTTTTTTACTTCCTTTAACTTAGAATGACAGATAGCCCAATGACTCTCGCAGGGAATGATAACAATGCCATCTTTGCGGTTGAGCATTCGCTAACCAAATTTAACTTGATTGAAATTCGTCCCTTCAACAGGGAAGCTTTACCACAATATCATCATTTAGCGCTGAACTTCCAAGCAATATCTCTTATGAAAGATTTGGCAGATTTTTAAAGACACAATTTATTTCTCATTGAAAATGAAGACATGAGTTTTGTTGTTTACTTAAGTCAGTTTTGATACCAAGGATTTCCAACTAACTCTTGTTTTGTTTTGTTTCATTTCTGAAAGGCTTGTGAACAGAAAAACAAGGCAAAGAAGACACCATTAAGAGGAAAGAAGGCTTTAACTACAACAGATCTGCCAGATGCATCCAAACAGAAGTCAGAATCTGTCATGACTGTGGTTCTGCGTGTTTTTGTGGATGCCATTCCACATGTACCATCTCACCGAAGAATTGTTCTTTTCAAAAAGCTGATGTCTGTTGTTGGAATAGAGAAATATCTTTGGCGACTTATACTCTTGTATATTGAGAGTATTGTAAAGAGACCTAAAGGTGGAAGTGCTGATTTTATTCCTGAAGAAAAGGTAGCCTGGTTTTTTAATAATTTTTTTATTTTTTTATATCTTTCATGTCTACAGCATCTTTACTGTATTTTAAACAAAAATTATAGTCAGTGTAGTCTTTCTTTATCTCCAGCGCTAAATAATAATAATAATAATAATCATAATCATAATAATAATAATCATAATAATAGTTTTTATTATTATTATGATCATTATTATTAGTAATCATCCCTCATGTAGTTTTGAGGTAAATGATAAGCAATTAGAATGTGAATGTTTCATTTTACATTAGTTCTGATTGCTGAATTGTGGTATGACTTCCTTCTACCCCTCCCCTCTTTCCTTCAATTCTATTCAGTCATCAGGACCATTGTCTGCTTTTGATTTGGAATTTTTGGCCTCCTTGTCAGAAGAATTTACTAGCATTCAGCTTTTCCAATGTGTTACCAGTACTTTGAAGTATATCATGGAGTTGCCAGAGGAGTTGAAACCAGGTGACTGCTTTTTATTATTTCTGTCTGATATTTCCTCTAATGTGTGGACTTCCAATCAGATTTGATTTTAAACTTTAAAAAATTTAATGCCAAGCCTACTCTAATGTGGGAAAAATGAAAATTTGTCAGCCCGACCTTTCATTTTTTTTTGCTTTTGTTTGTTGTTGTTGTTGTTGTATTTTTAAGATGTCCATGATTTTGCTACTAGGGTTATGAGATTGGGTGCTTTTCTGATCATTCCATTCACTGGCATTGTCCTAAGCCTTTACTGGTGTTTTACCGTCTGTGTTAATATGTCATCAAATTCAAGAATTTAAAATTCCTGGGGACTGTTAATATTTTCATAGAGCTGTTCATCTTTGCTTACTTTTTCTATGATATAACTGATTGATATCTCTATTAAAATGTATTTATTTTATGATACATTGCATATCATCCATCTTATGTTTGTCCATTTTTATCAAACAATCTATTTCATTACTGGTCATCATCATGGTCAGAATCAAGCCAGGTTAAAGACCTGTATGGTGAAAATGTTCCTCCTACAACATTTGGTATAGTTACATGAAAAAATACATAACTATTTTTCTTACATTGCTTTGTTTTATTTTATTTCTCTTTCTGTAAACCCATGTCTATAAGATGACCTAGAGAAAATGGACGAAGGAGCAAAATCCCCCAAATCTTCAATTACTTTAGACAACATCAATGTTGAAGACATGGAGATATTCAGTTTGCGCAGTCACACTCCTAAGCAGCTGAGGCACTTCAAATATGCTACACTCTTTGCTTTGACTGAACTCTTGTCTAGTCAACATCTTGTTTCAGAGGTTTGTTGATACTTGTTGTACAAATTGTTTTATAAAAAATGCAGAATGTGAGACATTTGTTGCATGAAAGTTTTTAGAGGACTGAAGCAGAAAAAAATGAGTGTGTTTGGAAACTGGCTGTTTGAGGATTGGATGTTGTTGACACATACCAAATCTATCTACTCTGAGAAAGATTTTAAAGAAAAACAAACTTTTTTTTCCAACCTTCTGTTTTTGTTTAACATACTCTCAATTTAATTACACAAAGGTTGAAACATCTGTGATAATTGTCATTCAATGCATTTGCCTAAAAGTAATGGCAAAAAAAGTTTATCATTTTTGTTTCGTGTCAATGAGGACAAATTAAATGTTTGCTGTCTTCAAGCAAAAGAAAAACAATGGAAAGGCAGAACAGCAAGGGAGTGATGAAAGTTTAATGTATAAATATAGGGAGAAAAAAGAGAAAGGATTGTTTCTGCAAATATTCATTCAATGTTGCCATGTCAGTGTTTTCAAATTGAAAAACTCTTGATAGGCTTACAAATGAGTAAAAATTATTTGATATTTTGTATTTTCTATAAGAAATTTAATTTGAAAAGAAAATGCTTATTATTCATTTTTTTAACAATGAAATTATTTTTTGTTCTCCTATTAATAAAAAAATATGTACTCATGTAAAGGCTATATGATTCCACAGCTTTCAATAACAGATCAGTCAGATTTCTTACCATGTTACCAGGATGTTCTAGAAATGGTTTTGAAGTTAATCAGCCAGGTGGCAAAGTCAAATGACACTCACAAAGATGATGCCTCTTCAAGATTTTGGAAGATCTCCTTACACAAGTGCCATGACTTGATGGAAAATGTAAGTTAGGCTTGTTCAATCTGATAAACTTAAAGAAATTTTGTACTTTTGTCATTTTCCCTGTCTTAAATTGATTTTTATCTCTAGCGAAAGGTGACTTTATCTAAATTTGAATATGATATTTTGTCGATACTAGTCATGCTAATTATCACTTCATAACTCTTGATATATAGGCAAGATAGTGAACCTTTGTCATGAAAGAAAATACAATATCATTCCTTCTTTCTGATTGTTGCTGAATGAGGTCATCTTTTGTTTTGGACATTTCAGCTCGTAACTTTACTACCTGATTCCATGTTCATTGAGGTTGTCTCTGATCTTATGAATAACTCCTTGACCTTGGTGCAGAAACGTGCCTTAGATCTTTTAGGCTCCAAACTTCAACATTACAAAGACAGGCCCCTGAAACAAGAACAGGTAACCATGATTTACTCAGTCTCTAAAATTTCTTATCTTATGAAAGTAAATAATAAATATCGTTTTTGTAAGGTAAAATATTGGTTCAAAACAGATTTACTACTGATCTTAGTGCATAGATGTTGATTATATGACATGTTTGAAAAGAAAATCTTTCAATAATGACTGTATATTGCACTTTGTCAAAATTTCATCTTGCAGAGATCCATGCTTTTGTCAATGGTGGAAAAATTACATAAAATAGTGCAAAAAACACTGTTGCCTAAAGGTAAAGTCACTCCAAAAAATGAGGAAGTGGTGAATGGACAAACAGCCATTTATAACCTTAAAGTCCTGTGCCGCATTTTGGGTGATGCAAATTATGAGGCTTTTCTCAGTGTAAGTACATAAATTTAAATGTACAATTCAATTACAATAAATGTATCTTTTTCTACCCTCTTATTGGGAGAGGGATATAATGAGTTTACCTTGTTAAGTAGTTATAGTTTTGACTTTGACATAATTTTTAAAGAACTTATTGTGTTTTACGTGTTGTGGGTTGCTAGCTCTGAAGTGTATGCACAGAATTTGATTAAACTCTGTATGAATTATGGGAATTTATTATATTATATACCACAAAGTGTACTTTAGCATCATAAGTGAATATATTATCTATCCAAAAATCATATTTTACCAACCCAAAAATTTTGTACAGCTTGATACTATAGTTTGAGTAGACCTGAAGGATGTTATTTTTTTTCACGTGAAAATATGTTTTAATCATTATCTGAATAGGTACTAAAACTTTGCATGGAGGCTTTGCAAAGACATAATGATAATGGAATGGTGGCTGCATCTGCTATGCTCTGTATTGCTGAAGTCATGAGTTGTGCAAAAGTCCATACTATTGAATACCTTGGAGAGTTGATGCCACTCATTATCACAGAAATTCAATCAGAGGAAATCACAAGGTTTGAAATAAGTTAAGCATGTTTCATGGATATAGGAATTTGGAGATACTGAAAACAACCTTCCTTGCTGGCACGATGTTCAAGAATAAGGGACAGATTTGGTTAATGACATGTTGAGAGAAAAGGGGCACATAAATTGTTTATACAATGGGTTTTTTAATGAAAAGCATTGATTTTTAAATAGTTTCCCTATTAGCATGTTTCATGCGTAGGCTCTATTTATTGTCAGAATTTTTTATATTTTATTTTTTACATTGATTATGCAAGGGCATGTAAAAAAAAAAAGAAAGAGACTGCCATTTGATTTTAAGAGACTGCCATTTGATTTTAACCAGTCTTTTATGTATAAAATATGAATGAAGGAGACAGATCTTGGCCTATGATTTGTAAAATCTGAAATCCTCAACTTAAATTCATATAGAGACCTATGAGAAGCTATACAGATGGTGTTGAGAAGGTATGGTATCTGTTTGTATTAGGGAGAAAGGTGTATTGAACAGGACTGGTTGAAGATGGAATATAAGCCAAGAGCAGAAGAAGAAGAAACTCACATCACAATTTTGCTTGTTTGTTTTGCTTTGGGTTTGTTTTTTTTTGCATTTCTTTGAAAAGTCGTGAACATCACATTTACTGAGAGAATTTGTAAGCAACAATATTGTTGTCTCTGTGGTATGTCTTTATCTATCAGTATTCAAGTGAACAAAGATTTTCAATTAAAAACCAATGTTTCTGCTATCAGCCTTAGGCACCTAACCAAATGGTTGGTGTGCAAAGCTTTTAGTTGTTAATTGAAAAATTCAGTGGCCACTATTGTGATAACTACAGTGCAACCTATCTATAACGACATCGTTGGGACCCGAAAAAAATGTCGTTATACAGAAATGTCGTTATAGTTAGAGGCAACCATTTTCCCTGTATTCATCCAGCCTTAGGACCGGCGCGAGTACAATTGTAGTACATGTCTGTGTAATGAACGTAATAGGCATACTCTCCACTGGCAACCTTGTAAATAATGCTATGTCGCTTTTTGAAAACATAGAGCTAGCCATTACTCGCTTGTCAGCTAATATCTTTGCCTGCTCCATGATAATCGGGCCCGATATAAAATATTAAGTAGTGATAGACAGAAGGGGGCGGAGGCAGGAAGAAGAGAGAGAGAGAGAGAGAGAGAGAGAGACTTGTCAATACAATAAC
>JAOYNN010152032.1:0-11201 GCA_025770095.1 Goniobranchus kuniei | reverse complement strand
AACCACATAACACCATAAAGGTTGCCTCGTAATAGATCTAGACATGATTAGATCTACAGATGAAGAAACAAGTAGAGGCTTGGGATTATTTTTAATACAGTAATAAATAGTTGAAACAAACAAAAGTTTTAGTAAAACCCCAGTGAGGACAGAGACAAGACAATACAAAGGAAAGAACACAAGAACAAAAATCCTGCACCACTTAGAATAGATGGTGGGCCTCCGCATCGGCACCCTCCGCCTTGCCATGAAAAGCAACCGCAATACCACTCGACCATGTCGCCTTTGGTAGGGCTATCGTAAAAGGTAGGCTTGTGACATATTAAAGTAAAACCATGTCACAAGTTGATACTGTTTTAGATTGTAGCAGCAATGATTCTCTCTCTCTCTCTCTCTGTCTCTCTCTCTCATCCACACACACACCTACACACACATGCACACAGTATAGGCCTACACCACCACACATCATAATATCGTGAGCTCAATGCAATGATCGATCGAAGCAAACCAGTAATAATATTAGGAACAGAATAATATTACTATCATGTGCTCTCTCTCTCTCTCTCTCTTACACACACACACTTGCACACAATATACAACACCAATCATAAGATTGTGAGCTCAACGCAAAGGCCCGCTGAAGCAACGCCTTATTAGGTCTAAAAATAACATTACTATGTCTACTACTATTGTGCGCTCTCTCTCTCTTTCTCTCTCTCACATACAATATATGGCCTGCACTGTTCCCATTCCTTACACAAACACAAACGCACACAGGCTGCAACACACAAGCATGCGATCATCGAAAATACCAACATCACGCTAGGCGCCTAGCCTCAAGGCCGTCCTGAAACAGGCCTAGGCCAATAGTTCTGAATAGACTTACCAGTATACCATGCAGTATGATTTTTTTTCATAACCAGCTCGATAATCAAGTCATAGTGCGCTATACAAGTTGAGCTTCGCACACCGAGTATTTTCTCTCTCCCCAGTAATTGTAATAAATCTCTACATGTAGACCTAATTATGCAACAGCTGGATACTTCTCACAACTGGCCCGGGCGGAGTTGAGCTGCGGATTCTCGGCGGATAGCAGCGCAGCCGCAGATCCTATCCCGGCACCAGCGTTGCCGTGGAAATCTGCAGATCCGCGGAAAACTTTCCACCCTGCTGTAAAAAGCCAATGACAAAATTGTCTGAACTCCACATTCCCCCCATTTGACACTTAGTAGATACGACCAAAACAGTTGGCCTATGCATATAAAACATCTGTACCCCTATGAGTACAAATATAAATTACGAACTTAACTTATGACTTATGGAATTTTTTATACTACTGTTCAAGACATAAACATATCATTGCTATTAAGTAAGAGGGCAGAGAACTAGAATCAAAATTAATCGAGATCTTATGATCTGGTCTAGAGTAGACCTACAAATAAATTAGTAGAATTATAACTTCCCTTTGAGGATCAAGAGATTGATCTCTAAATCAGAACTAGAATCTAGTTCTAGATCTTGATTTTATATGAATCTAGATATATCTAAATCAATGAAGAATCTGAAATTCAGATTCCACAGTTAAAATGTGTGAAATCTCTAACGTATCTAGATCTTAGATCGAGTAGCCCAGTAGAACAGATCTTGAAGATTGTGGATCGTTTTGGCCTGAATGAAATTGAAACTACTCTCGCTGAAGGCTTATTCTGGTGGCTTCAAATATGATTTGTCTTTTTCTTCACAGAAATTAATTTATCCCTGATGATAATTTCCGTCTTTCTTCAGCGGTTTACAAAGACTTATAGGAGTCTGAAGAAGAGAGTCTGAACAGCGTCTATGAGAGAAGTCTGTGATGTCAGTTTGTGCAAAATTAGCGAAGGCATTTTAGTATGTTTTGCACATCCTGTGTGATTAGTGGTGTGACCATGGTGTGACGGTGAGTGAGCCAGCCTCCCAGACGTGAGGGTGATGAGAGCTGATTGACAAAACTATGCGCTGCGAGTTGGCTGCTGACAAGGTTGGAGGTTGGAGCGTTGAGGACTCAACCGGCCAAAGCTATGAATGGACCTTTCGTTTAGCGTACTATATGGTAAAAGGGGGCAGTAGTGAGACTTGTAGGGGTAGGTTAAATCGGTGTATTTAGACATAAACTTGAGGGGGCGACCAAAAAATCGTCTTCGTTGGTTTACATTTTTTGGCTTTTGTTTCTGTTTTCTTTTCTTTTTTTTTTTAAATTTAATGACAAAGTCTATTTAAGGGGAAATCCAACAATTGGCTACGAATTTACAGGTCTGATTGAAGTTTTGAGATGTGTCGCCCACACCAGCACAAGGTCAAGAAAGGCCAGTAAGTAGCAAAATGGAATAGGAGACAAATTCAATTTCTGCCGGCCATTAGATCTCTTTGATATATGTACAGAGAAAATTGTGGTAAAGACAAACATAAGACCTTCTACAGCTAGTGTAGTGAGTGGCTAATTGTCCGTTCCACCTTAGTGTCTGTTTTATCAGAGAACTATTACTTTTTCTATCAAAATCTGACCTCTACATGACCAGATCCAGCACAGTTTATTACCTAAGTGGCCGTTTTTAGTCAGCAACAACAATAGGATATCAAAGATTTTCCATCTTTAATTGCTGATATTAGTCCAAGAGTTGGCTTGAATGGGCCGTTGTGCAATCGGTTGCAGTAAAGTAACCACTGAGTCTAATGTATTCATTGGTATATTAAGTACATTGTGCAATGTAAGCAACACTGTCAATCACTAATCCACTGAGCCTCTTCACTCACTCCCCTTCCACCCAATTACTTGTCAACTGTTGGCTAAACTTCTCGTCACATCTGGTCATTGAAATCAGTGCCGGCCCTTTTCCTCCATGCTGCAGGAACTTTATTTATCAGCTGAATCATAAATAACCATCTGCTCCCAACTGACCGATTGGCTCATCTTTCGAACAGGACCCTTTTTTTTTTCGTTGACTCGCCCGTGTCTTCTTCGCAATTTTGCTTGCATGAGTGGACATCTGGCAAATTATTGCATTGTAAGCATTGTTCCTCATTCTTTCTGTCATCATGTTCTTGTTGACATTAAGGCAAGACTTGGTCATGGATCCAACTGATCGAGTGAGTGGACATTTTCATAGAATGTGTGTGCATGTGTGCATTGTCAATCCATCTAAAATTACATTTTAAGAAAACAATAGTATGCTTTTGTGGGTTAGTGTGTGCATGTGTGCAACAGTGTAATTCTTACAACTGATGATCTGACAATTAGCTGGTCACTACTGTATGATAATTTTTGTTTTTTAATTTGAAATACCTACATTGGCAAGTGGATTTGCTGATGATTCTGTGTCATGTTCAGAAACATTAGAGGATACTTGGGGGATGGCTGTTAATTTCTTATTTGGAAGGGGTGAAGACCCACTGGAACCCGTAGCCATTGCTCCCTGCTTGGTCATGTTTTGAGGGTGATTAGAAGCTGCTCCTGGGGCTGCATAAGTTTTTTTGCCGTTTGAGTTTTTGTTGGGATTTGGGGGAAACGTTGACATTTCTGTTGCTTTTGTCTGTAAAAAGAAAATGAAATCTAAGTTATACAATGGGTCATTTTCTTCACATTCATCTTCATATATACAGTCTGATATTCTTTTACACACCCTTGACAATGAACTAAATTTTATGCCAACTGACGGCACTTTTAAGTTCTGTTCCTTTTTTAAAAAAAAAATCTGGAGTCTTAAGCATAGTAAAAAAGAAAACATTCACCAATTATTTTTTTTGTTTAAATCTTTAAAGTAATGACTATTTTCAATAAAATTTGGATATACATAGTAAGAACATTTTATAACTTGTTTGTTTTTTATGTTTCTTTTAATGGAGAATATTAACTCACTTAAACAAGCAGAGACATGATGAGAAAAAGAGGAGTGTTTTAATGATACACTCTCCATTTTTTTAAACTTGTCATTAAGCAAAATATAAAACAAATGTAAGCATGCTTTCCTGGGAGGTAATTGGGCTCTAAGAAAAAATTGCTTATCCCTTGCTTGAGAGAAAGTGATTTCAAGCCTTAAGAGATCTCAAGCAATGAAAGTTATATCAAATCAAAATCATTCCTTGATCAAGAAGCCAAATTAAAACAAGCTTACCCATCATAAGCTGCTTACCTAATCCATGCTGGAATGAGCATGGCTAAATAAATCATTTTAACAAACTTTTCTAAGGATGACTTCAAGGCAAATAAGACAACAATGTCAGGTATGACTTGAATATTATCATGCCATAATTAACATTATGTCACTCTTTGGTTTTCCTGTAATTCCATTTCATAATGGTGGCTTTTGAGGGTATGTAGAATGAATATTGCTATTTAAAAAACAAACAAATGTTGTGTAATGATCCAGGACAAAGTGTAATACTTTTGGAGCTGTATTTATTGATGCAGATGCTGCAGCTGTTGTTGAGACAGGCATGGGCAAATGAAAAGTTGAAGCCTTAGACTTCTGCAAGGTCTCTGACTTTCTTCTTCCACTCAAAGGAGATGTAATGTTCAAGGGAAATCTTCTGGTTGTTTTCTGCTTTTCTTGTGATGAAGAATCCACATCTCTATTTAGAGTAAATGTAAAGCATCAATCTGAAATTAGGGAGGACAGCATGGGATTTCTTTTTTCATTAAAGTAAAGAGCTGAATAAGCTGATCCTTTTAAATCCAAATTACTGTACTTTTGGAAACAAATTATGACCAAGACATGCTAGTATTACAAAACACATAAAATTGTTGATGAGAAAAGACATAAAATGCTTCTACATTACTAACAAGCAAGTGCCAAACATGAAAGACCCGAATAATTGACTTGTTTTACTTGCTTTCATTCTGCAGTCAAAAAACCAATTAGAATTCAATGTGTTTATTAATATATGATTCCTATAGAAATACAATTACTTTCCCTAGACCTTGTTTTCTTGTGAAGAATAAAGTTGCCTCACGTTGAAACTGGGCACAATTATCAACCTATAATTTATCTTCTGAAGACAAAAAAAGTTTCTATCCCATTTGTTTATATTTGCATCTTCAGGTTTTGTTTTTCTTTTCAATCGTGTGTCTTTCTGTGATTATAGAAATTTAGTTTTTCTACTTCTTCTTCTTCTCCTTCTCCTGCCTCATCTTCTTTTATTTGTTGATCCTAACTTTGGGGACACTCCAGCGGTTCACTATTTTACAGGCTATAATGGTTATGGCAAAGGTTATTACACTGGATACCCTTATTGACACAAAAGAGTTTTGAGCCCTTAGAGTTAAGGGAGGAATGGTAGAAATTCAACTTGCCTTGGAAGTAATTTTTTAGCCCACTCTTTGTGATTTCAACCTGCAAAGCTCACTTTTACATGTGCAACTTGCACATAGGACCTCGAAGTTTATTGCCATCAGCAATAGAACAAGATGCTCATATCCTAAATTCTGCAGGATTTGGGAGCCGAAACACTTTAAAAATGGAATTTTTATAACCACACAATCCGGGATTCATCCCAGGCCTAAGCTACAGAGCCGTCCAATTTAATACATCTATATTTCCTTGAACCATGAAAAGGGAAAGGACATTAATTACTCTAATTAAAATGAGACTTACTTTCCATAATTTACAAGACAATATTCAAAACATGAAAAGCAAAGAAGGAATCATATATTCACACATGTAAACAATGACAGTGTTGAAAAAATCAATCAGTTTGAATATGTGATGTCACTGCTTATGATTGGCTCATCATGGCAATACAAACAAAAAAAGATCAACATGAGAAAAAAGTATGGTAAGGAACAAATGAAGAAATAAAACAAAAATTAAAAATAAAAGTATTTGAACTGTTTACCAAATGAATACACAGAATTAAAACATGGACACTTGAGTAGACCTACCTCCACCACAGTCAATGCTTCGGTAGTAAAATAATTAAAACATTATTTTGAGGAGCATTAGCCACAAAGAAGAGAAAACATATTCAAACTCAAGAAGGCAAATGTCACAGAAAGCTAGCTATGAAATACAACTAGGACAAGAAAACTTAAATATTCTGACCAAGTAGTATGACGAATTACCAGTAGCATTGAGAAATAGCATACATGGACGATATGATTCCTAAAAAGTGGCAGAGTGACAGATATGAAGGTGGAATCAAGATAATGCTGAAGTCCTACAAATGTTCCTATTTGAAGTGGTGAGATATGCACTTGACATAGATGCAGTCAGAAGACCTTTCAGGAACACCAGGCTCCAGATGGCAACAACTGCATATATATAGGACTATGTGAGGAAACTTCCAGTAAGTTTGTAGGATGTGCCACCTGATCCGCACAACCATCCCGGTCCAATTGGGCCGCTTCGCCTACTTGGGGCTGATTTCACACCACGACATTTTTCAAGTCTTTTGTTGGAGAGATTACAAGCTTATTATTTACTATGCATCGCTCCGTTTCATATTTATAATGAACGTTTTCAGGCTAAATTTCATCCACAACAAGATCCATATCAAAGCATTAATTGGTTACATGGGAAAGAAATCACACATCAAAATGAGCAGAAAGTAACAATCATGAAGTATGTTTCTACTTTTAATAATGAAATCTTCAACAGTTAGCAGTCAATGAAAGAGGGTATGCTAAGGGTCATGGATAGGGTTGGGTAATGAATAGAGTTTGAACTTGAGATAGGGTTAGATATAGGTTTATGGTTAGGTAAGGATTAGGATTGGGTTCAGGGTGGTTTGCTCAAGTCAGCGTCATGAGGGTTAGGTTTAGAATAGAGGTAAGGGCTTGGGTTAGAGCACAGACTAGAAATGACTAGATGTGACAGTGAGGCCTAATTCCTGTAATCGGACACTGGCTTAGCAACAACTTTTCACCTAGGTAAATTTATAGAAGAATAAAGGAACACGAACATTTTAACTTACCGTGTGCAACAGTACAATCTCACTAAATTCTTCATAATTCCTATTCACCAGCATAACCATGCGCTCATGTTTACCCCAATGAGACTGATTTCACTGCTGATATGACCGTTCGCACTCGCTTTCACGTCTGTTCTTTTCTAGTCTGTGGTTAGAGTTGGGGTTAGGGTTAATGTGTTGAATCAAGTGCTCAAAGATTAGGGAGAGCTGCTCCATTTTGACTGCAATGCATTAAGTGGCACTGACCCACTCAAACATAGCAATTTAAGCTATCCATCCCTTCTTGATATCATGCTTCAAGTCGATGATCTGGTCTTTCTTCCAGTGTGCATCACTGATGCAACTACACCCTTTGAGAGAATAGAGTTGACTCTGTAATCAACGATTTAATTGATTTGTGGGACCTAGTTGTTGTGATTTGGTGCTGACTTTGAGAATTTTGTCTTAATTTGTTATCTAGACCTAGATCAAGATTCTAGGTTTAGATCTATATCAGAATCTTGACATAGTAGCTTGGTTAGACGAGACATTCCGAAATACTCAGCTTCTTCTAGATTTTAACTCGGTGCGCTGAAGTTTAAAAGGTTTGCACACCAGAAAATCTTCTCATTAGCCATTAGATCTAATTCTTTTTGCTTTACACACTGTTTTAACCCAAATTGGGCTTTGTCACGTAATACGGACCAACTCAGGCGAGCGGACCGGGATATATGCATCCTACAAATTGTGTACAGTGAAATGGTCAACCACTGGTTTCTTTTAATTGTTAATCACCTCTCAGAGAGCTCAATGCTAACAAACCTTAAAAGAAAAGCGTGATCGCCATTTTCTTGTTTAAATATCCTAACCTTGTTGTATGTTGGGTTTATTTTCCTCTTGATATTTGTCATTTTAGGTTATTTTTATTCCCTCTCTTTTCAGTTCAATTCAGATTTTTGTTGGGAATGTTTCATATCCTTTACTCAATTATTTTCATTAATCTTTCATGTCAGGGTTAAAAGAACAGGAATTATATTTTGACCTATTATATATTGGAATTTTTTTTCTCACAAGTTTTTCTTCTTCTTTGTATGAGTTGATAGGCCTGAATGTTCATACATTATGTTTTTATATGAATTAAATTATAAATCAGATGATAATCTTTTTCACAGTTCCATAAAAAAATAAAATAAAAAATAATATGACATTGACATGATCTGATATTCTTCATTAACAATCAGACACATTTCATACATGGATGCATTAGCAAAGGACACATCAATTTCAAGCAAAACGATGAAAGAAGATTTATTGATGGCAGTCTTCATAAACAGGTTGTAAGCAACTTGTTAAATAAATTGAACACATTATCGAAAATAAAATTTTGACAAAGAAACAATAAATAAAATATTGCTTTAAATTTAAACATCAATTTAATTTGAAAATCAAAATGCAACGCAATGAGATTATTGTTATGTGGAATTATTTAAGAATAATCAAACATTTAAATCCACTCAGTCTCAGGGGGATTAAGAGCAGCTGATTCATTTATGACAGGGAAGATTCAATGGCATCTTTAAATGAAAAGAAAAAAGAATGACAAATGAAAACTGTATGGACTACTTAAAAACATATATCAAAATCATAAAACATAGATGAAAAGTAAATGTTGCTATGCCATTTAAAGTCTGCCTGCTGTTGAAACAGAACTGCCAGCTTCAAGGAAAGCTGAATCTGACATGAAATCTGACCACTGGAACAAATCAATGTCTTTCCAAGAAGAAGAAATTCTACACACAGGAGAGAAAACCTACAAAAACTCAAATGAATACATTCTGACTAACATCTCCAAACAGGGCAACTGAGATTAGGGGATTATACCAGACTGAAATATAGATTGTCTCAAAGACTTGTTTTCTCCATTTACTAATGATTATAATGCCTGCAAATATAATCTGTTATACTTAACTGTCAATCATTCTTATGGCTAATCAACATACAATTTTAACAAATGATCATTGCACATATTTTTGACAAGCTATGCGGAGTTGGCCAATCAGAAGGTGTGACTTGTTTCAAACTTTCACTATGCAGATGTTGTCCATTCTTTCTGACTTAATTTTTTTTTTTTTAACACTGTGGACAGGTGATTGGACTATCCATTTGCACCTACATTTGATGTGAGCTGCAAAATTATTTTGTTTTCCAATTAGATTAATATTTATGGAAATATCTGATATAATGGGAAAAAAGGGCAAATATAGCCAGACTGGGGAGGATGCCAGTTGATTTAAATTTAACGGAAATATTCTGTACCTTGGGGAAAAGAGGATGATAGTAATACTTAGGAAGAGAGATGAGTTGCAAGGAGGAATGTTAACTGAAAAAAAAATGCAATGAATGTCTTGGCATTTATATGAAACCCATTTGAAAAAGACCTTCATTCTATTTAAATGAGACAGCTGACAGTTCTGTTTATCAATTATTTTAAATCAATCCTGTAGCATGCAGTACATTGTAAATGCAGACCTTTTTACACATTAAAAACATACATTTTCAAAACCACTTTCAGGTCATAAATTGATTTTAGTGTGATTTTTTCATAATTTTACATCATCTTGACTTGTACTCATGCATTGATTGTATATGCTCAAAAGTTTGATATTAAAAACAAAATTTAGCTTTCAGGCTTTTGATTTCTAATAAACATTATTCATGTTCTGCTGTTTCCAAACATGGATATAGACGTATGTCTTAAAAACAAATCCGGGAAGGTAACTATAGGAATAAAAATTAAGTCACAACTTGCATTATTTCTCTTGCTAAACAACTCAATCTATAAACTTAAACTTTAAAACAAAGCAAAAAGTCTACAGTTGGGTATGAATCTAGATCTAGAGACTAGAATCTAGAATCTTACATGTAGAAATACATAAAAAGTTAAGGTTTACTCAATAAAATAAAGAAACATGACACAGCTTACAATGTTTTGGACAAATGTCCCTGCCTTCTTCAGATACAGAGACAAACAGGGACAATATGCAAATAAAATAAACATTAATAATACTTGATGAAATAAAGGACTAAGCCGGCCGCATGACTTGATCTCAATCAGTTAAGTCCTTTGTTTCATCATTTATTATTATTATTTATTTTATTTGCATATTATCTCTGTTTGTCTCTGTATCTGAATAAGGACATTTATCCGAAAGGTCATATGCTTTGTCCTGTTTCGTTAGTTTATTGAGGTGACCTTCACTTTTTAATATTTCTACAACTTTAAAACAATGCATCTCACTATTCTTTTATGCTAACACCATACTTATTAACAATGTTGAACAAAAGGCTAGTTTGGGATGAAAGAGAAAAGTTTAAGCTTAATTCTCTGTGGATTGTTTACAAACATACAAAAATAACTATATGAAACATAATTGTAAGATGTAGTTTGCCTCCATGATACATGCACTAAAAATGTTGAAGCTCACATCCAAAAAATGTGAAATGAATATCAAAGTTCTATTGCCCTAAAGCATATGAGTGAGGCAAGTAATTTAAGGGTCAAAATGAGTGGGATAATGTTAAGGAATAAGACAAAAAACAAAAAGAAAATGCCTTGAAAAAGGAACCTAGAGATCAATATGCATGCTCCATTTACTCTTCAGTTTCTTCGTGGTGTTATGAGTGCTGAGATGACCTTGTAGAGTTTAAAACAGGACTCAAGCATACAACAAACAAACAAATGAAACCAGGGCATCAGTGGCTAAGTGGTGATCACATCTCGGCATAAGCCGAGAGTCAAGAAATATACACCATGGTCAGTAACAAGCATGCGTGACCGAATGGGTTCGAGTCTCGCCAGAGTGCGGTCAGACTCATAACCACAAGTCATCAACTCAGGTGTGAATGAGTACCTGGCCATTAAGACAGCGTTGTCTCTGTCTGAAAATATGTATTCGCACCTAACAGGCTGCAAGTTTTGATCTAAATGTTCTGTGTTACTGTTGGTCAGGGGAGTAAAATCAGACCTGTATACAGCCAATGACAAAACTGTCTGAATGCCACATCCCCCAAACACATAGTAGATATGACCAAAACAGTGGGCCTACTCAAGTAAAACATCTGTACCCGTATGAGTGCAAATCTAAATTACGAACTTAACTTATGGCTTACTGAATTTGTTATACAGCTGTTCATGACATAAAGATATCATTACTATTAAGTAAGAGGGCAGAGAACTAGAATCTAAAGGTAATCGAGATCTTATGATCTAGTCTAGAGTA
>JAOYNN010151921.1:0-11201 GCA_025770095.1 Goniobranchus kuniei | reverse complement strand
CTCTCTCTCTCTCTCTCTCTCTCTCTCTCTCTCTCTCTCTCTCTCTCTCTCTCTCTCTCTCTCTCTCTTCTTTCCATCACTACTAAATATTTTATACTGGGCCCAATTATCATGGAGCAGGCAAAGACATTCGCTGACAAATAATGAGTGACGCCTTTTCAAGCAAGTAATGGCTAGCTGTATGTTTTCAAGAATCCACATGGCATTATTTTCAAGGTTGCCAGTGGAGAGTATGCCTATGACGCGCATTTTGGTGTCTATCAACACATCTGTACTACAATTGTACACGTGCCAGTCCTAAGCCTGGATGAATAGAGGGAAAATGGTTGCCTCTCACTATAACGACATTTCTGTGTAACATTTTTTTCCTGTATAACATCTTAACAGTTTAACAATGTCGTTATAGATAGGTTGCACTGTGTGTGTTCTTGAATAGTAATTCTATGTGTATGTGTACACAATTTCACTTATGAGTTATTTTAAATCTTTTTTTTTAAGTTTTCTATGAAAATGTCTAATAAGTATCTTTGCTAAAGATATATTGAGACAAAGACAGAACAAACAAACTTTACTTCAGAGAAAACAGGAATCAAACATATTGTTTTTAAATAACTTCAAACTCATCTTAGTTATTTTCCCAATTTGTTTCCAGGAAATAACTTTGAATCCTATCTAAAATGCAGAGCCTCACATGAAAAATTACCAAAAGGACACAAACGTAATAATTTGAAAAATTAATAGAAAAAAGAAGTTCAAAACATGGCTTAGACATCACAGAATATCTTTGGATGAGGTCACAACTATTTTCATACCAGTTGTAAAACATTCTCTATGAAAACAGAGAGTGAAATGAAAGTGGCAATCGACTACTGAGATATGCCAAGCTGACAATCCAGAGCGGTTTCTTGAGAGGCTGACTTTTATCCACTTAGGCGCTCATGGAAGAAAATATTGCCACCGAGTTTTGCTGAACTCTGTCCACTACAGGGTTAAAAAACAAATGTATTATTTTGACATTGTTTAGAGTCAGTCTCAGCTCTACAGGTATTCAACAAGTTTGTTCACATCAATTACGACAAGAGTGCCTTACCTTTTGTCAAAGACTTCTTTCCATGTTTTAGTCTATATTTTGATACTCATGCTCAAACTCACCTAGTTTTCAAGTTTGTTCACATCAATTACGACAAGAGTACCTTACCTTTTGTCAAAGCCTTCTTTCCATGTTTTAGTCTATATTTTGATACTAATGCTCAAACTCACCTCAATTTCATCTTTCTGGTAACGTTCAACATTCTTTACTTCAAAGTCAAGCTGGGCAAGGTGCGACAAACAGGACTTCCACTGAGCAATGATGGTGAAAAGAACAAAAAGAAAAATTCAATTTTAATACAATAAGCAAAAGATGCACAAAGCTAATGATATATCAGTATTAAAACATTAACATGTATAGAAAGACAAATAGATAAGATATGGAATTAAAGCATATATCTGGGGTGTCCAACAAAAATTTCCTGAGTTTATACATTAGGATGTATTTCTGGACTGCATATGCAAAAGTTTTAGGAAATTCCATCATTAATACACAAATTATAACCTCTGATGCATGGAAATCTCAGAAATAAATAGGGCGCGTTCTGTACCATGAAGTTATAAGCAGTATCTTTGTGCATGCCCAGGTTTTCATTTACTTCCCAGTGCAGCAGAAGAAAATCTTTGTGATGGTGACAATTGACAGGAAATCTTCATTTCATGCATATCATTGATATAAAAAAAAATTTAGACATCTTTAATCAGCCTCGAGCATTTTCAATGATTTGTTATCTGGCTAGGTTATTTTTTTCTCAGGAAATAACTCATTAGCGTGTTATTCAAGTCAGTAAAATTAGACTTTGCTGCTACATAAATTAGATGTAGAAATCAAATCAAGATTCTAGGTCTATAGTCAGATCCAGATCTAGCGGTGAGTTGTCACAGAAAATGGTTTTAAGCTTTGACCGTTAAAGAGACCGCCTTAAGAGAGAGGGGATGGTGTGTCACTCATTCAGCTTTTGAATTTCCTGGGAAGAACTGGAACCTTCAGACTATTACCTGCTTATTTATAGAAGTTATAGGTTCATTAATGCAAAAGATAGGATATGGTAGGCCTAAGACTAATGAACACCTTGAGGAATTTGTACTGTCTCAAGAAGACAACTCAACAAATCACTTCCATAAGTTCTGAAATAAAATAAAGGTACTAGTTAATTTTCACCTTTTGACTTGTTTGTATTAAGATTGTTTTAATTCCTTTAATGTTACACCATTATTTGACATTTAGCATGCTTGCTAGCAGAGAATATGTGCCATGCTATGAAAATTTCATTGAGTTATGTTGACGTGATAATGACATGTTGACGTTCAAGGTTCAGGAATTTTTTTTGGGACACCCAATACAAGGCAAGATCACATTACATTCAATCGAATAAGGCAAAACTAAATCTTACATTGGTAAAAATATAAAAATTTCATACAATAACGGAAATTCTCATTCATAGCTTCCTCCTACAAACATAAAACAAGTCAAAAGCAATAATTGGGTATGTGACTACAATATCTGAACAAGTATAATGAAAACTTTACAAATCAAATCTAGAAGAGACACATTAATTTTTTCCTGGCTGTTACTTTTTTAAAATGTAACATCAAGCATGTAACTCGGAAGGGGATTTTTTAAACTTTTCATGTACCTTTCCATTATCTTAATTTATACTTGGCATTTCTGATTCAATAATGAACTTATCAAAGGACTGCATAAATTATTCAACAACATATTTTTCATCCTGAAAAAATAATATTAAAAAACAAAACAACAACAAAAACGAAAAAGGGCAAATATTGTTGGATGAAATGAAAAGCCCAATGCTTATTCAAAAGACTCACAAGAGAGTGAATATGCTGTAAATATTCCTTGTCACCAGCAGGGCTTTTACTCTCATTCTCATCATCAACAGTCACCTTATCTTTGTCATGCACAGAACCTTTATAAGTTGGGCTATTGATGTTTCCTTTGTCCAATAAAAGGACCAGAAGTGTATCGGAATGTCCCTGAATATAAAGACCAAGCTTTTCAAGCCCATGTTCTTGTGGGGTCCATAGTAAATTGGACCTACTTGACTCATCCTTGGCCTTTGAGTCCATCACCTCAAATCCACCACTGTCACCAAATCTCTCATCGGTGAAGGCATTCCCTGTAGGGTTAGCCATCCCTGAAGGCTCTGTGAAAGGAACTGGGCAGGCAGATTGGCAGAGTGTTTCTGAAACTGGAGAAAGCCGACCAACTTCAGACATGGGTGATGCTATGCCAGGGTCAGAATTCTCACTGTCCATCCTTTCAAAAACCAGACGATCTTTGCTGCGAGCTACATCGCTAGTAGCTAGAGAGAGTAGAGAGCCAGTTTGAACGTAGTTCATCAATTCATCATTATTTTCATCATATTTCAAATCTGACGATGATGATTCATCTCCACTGTTGGTTTGCTTCACTGTGAGGGATTCTTCTATTTGCTGATTGTGTTGATGAAGTGTCCCAATGAGTGCTTTTGAATGTGAAGAATTCCTGCTATCATAAGGGTCTGCATCATCTCCTTTTTTAAGTAATTTGGGAGATTTGAGTGGCAAAGATGTAGGACGAGCAGAAAAAGTTTGCTGGTCTATAGCAGAGCTATCATGAGATACATAATCAGTCTTTCCACTTTTTTCTGTCTTCAAAGAATGTTCAGTTTCCATTGGAGAAGCCTCATCACTTGGAGAAGTTTCAGCTTTAGGACCTGATCTTTCCTCTGAAGTTATAGCAGAAGCAGACGGCTGACTCATGGAGCTTGCTGTAGTATTTGATTCTCTTTGGTTGTGAAAGTTAGTTTCAGTATCAAGTTTGATTTTGTCATCAACTTCATCACACACAAAATCTTCTACTGGCTTTGATGAGGCTGATGAGCTTTTGTCTTGATGAGAATTTTCATCTTGAGAAAGTGGGACATTTTCCTTGCATTCCTGTGAATTATTTCCTACAGATAAATATTTAGAATTTTTATCTTCAAAATCAATATGCATTTCTTTCACATTCTCATCACAGCTTTTTACACCAATGTCTTTTATTTTCTCTCGACTGTTATCTGAATTACTTTCCATATTAACGCCATTGAATGTTCTTTCTTTTAATTCATTATTTGCCTCATAATGAATTTCATTCACAAGTCCGTTGTTTTCCATGAGTAAATTAGTCTGGTGTCCTTTGTCCTTTACATGGTCAAAATTGCTTGATGAGCTCAAATTTTCACTGTCAGCAGAGTTCTGTATTTTCTTTTGAGATTCTGAAGCTGAAAGAGAACTGCTTTCAGGGACAAGTTCACCTTTGCTTTGGTGATCTTGACCTGAATCAACATTTCCTTCACCAGAAGGATTTATGTCTCTCCTTCTTCCAGACCCACTATTGCTCTCCTTATCAACTGTGACATCTGAGAGTCTTGACCGACTCTCATTTCGCAAGTTTTTCAAATCAGACACGGAATCAACAAACACTTCTGAGTCTGTTCCTGAATTTTGAACTATAGAGGGTGATGAAAATTTTGCATGGCTTCTGTTAGAAAGGTCACTGTCAACGCATTTTATGGGACTAGAGAAGACAGGTGTTTGTTGTTCACATTGACTGATAGAACTGTGTGACCCAAGTGACTGCTTTGATTGAAGTACTTGGTGGTCTGGACATGTAGATGGGCTCAACCGCTGTTCTGATTTGCCTGCACTTGACTCTGATGAGTCATCCACCATAAATCCTGTTCTTCTTCTGCATCCAATTTTTTGGTAGTCTGACAACGCCATGAATATATGCATCAGATGTACTCCACCAGGCAATTCAAGTGCTGAGGAAACAAAAAAATGCCAAAATAAAAATATATGATACTGATAACAATCATTGAAAGTAAAGGCATGTCATTACTAAGGATTTCCATCTTCTTAGATTGATTTTTACGAATTTTGAATAAAACAAGTAAGAAAGTATATAAAATGTACGCCTTTAAGGCAAGTCTGTTATTTAGAATAGATGCATATGTGGGATAGATCTATAACTTTCATATGTTGTACACAGATTTACAGTATGATTAATAAAAACTGGTACAGAGTGTAAATCTAAAAAAATGTTCAAATTTAATGCAAAGTAAGAAAACTTAATCAGAAAAATGTGAGTATCTTTAAGCTTTTCATGGGACATATTTTTGAAATTCTGATAGAAATGTAGTAACTGACAAAAAAAAAAGAACAAAATAGATCCTGCTTCAGCCAATCAATGCTAAAGTCAACCATTTTTTATAACACAACACGGACGTTTTGTCTAGAGCCTTGTCAAATCCATTGAAAAGAATCTAATACGCACAATTAAAAAGAAGAGGTCTTAATGATGACTTTGTTCAGATCTCAATGCATTATCATATTTAATGTTCATAGTTGATATTTCTTTGACAGATTTCAGGAATAACTATGCAAATGACCTTTTCATTTCTACCTTTAAATTCTTTGAGATTATCTAGACAGTTGACAGAAAGCTAGAACTTCAGTTTTGTTTTCTTCTTTTATCTCTGGAGAGATGACACCCTCACAAGAAAATGTAGGCTGAGTTTTATGTGAAAAAAGATATAATGGTGGCCTCAACGCAACCAAATTTAGAGGGTTTGTGGGGAGGGAGAAAAGTGAGTCCCTACGACCATACCACTAGCACAGGTTTGGGAAGGGAACTATTCTTTAGGCAAGCAGTTTGCGAGTGCTTTGCAAATGCAAATCAGCAGAAATTGTAAGAGCTATCTTTGATCTTTCCAAGCTTTCAGCCGTCCAAGGATTCTAGAACTTTTGTTACATTAATGGCATTCTTCTTTGGATAAACTTCAGGATTTGTTCTCAAAAACTAGCATTGGAAGGCTATGTGAAAAAAAAACAAAAATTAATTTGAGGATGATATGAAAACTGATAAATGTTCTCACTTGCATGTCAACAGAAACCAACAAAGCAATGGCAATTACCTCTACTTCTCATAATGCAAGTTTCTTATTGCTAAGGGCCATAAAGAGAGGATGTTTTAGGAAGTGGACAATATGTTGTTAAAGAACAGGATGGAGAGAGGATAGAAAGTGGCACTGTCAAGAACATTGTGCTGACCCTGAGACTAGAAATTAAAGACAGGAGATCTTGCAAAATATTTAAGCAGAGTAAAATGAGAATGAATAGGTTACAATGATTTAAACATAAGGCAAGAGAACTGACCTGAGTTTACCTCTACACCAGGAAACTGCAAAGAACAGAAAAGAGTAAAAGACTTAAATCAACAAAAACCAGTTGACTGTGGAACATAAATGTTTGCTTTATTTGTGATTACAATTTAAAAAATTGGTTTTTCCAAAATTGTGAAAGTTTTAACATTTTTATAACATGTGGACTAAAAACGCTCAGAGCAAAAAGTAAAATCTAGCATTCATAAGAATGAACGAAACATTTTTAAAAGCCAGTGAAAAACAAAACAAATCCATCCAGTTTTCTTTACCCAGCAAAGCCTGACGAAAAATCCAAAACAACACCCATCCAAATCATACAAACACATATGAAGAAACTGCTTCATCTTGTTGTAAACTTCTATAAATGTATTCTTATGAATTTGTTAAAGAAAAGAATTCTAATATTCAGTCAAAATGAGAACTGTGTTTCATCTATTTCATCTACACATCATTCAAGGCACATGTGGCAATGTGGCTGTGGGATCAAAGCGTTGGACTTGTAACCATAGGTTCCAAATTTGAAGCCGGGATGTGCCCTAGTGCTCTTTAGACTGGGAAAGGCTATTTACATACATTTCCTCACCCCAATCAGGTGATATTGAGTACCCGACCAAAGGCAGAGGAGGATTTTATCAGTATGTGAGAGCAAGTGTGTCTGTAAAATGGTTGCATCTCTGTATACTCCAAATGGAGTTTAGAAGGTATTTGGTATTTGGTTAGAAAAGGCCAGTCGAGGAATACTTATAAAGCGCTTTGAGCACAATTAGTGTATTAAGTGCTAATAAAAGCTCAGATTTTGTTTTATCTTTTTGGCATGTCACAGTGTGTCAGCTGTTTTCCAAGCCCTGCCTTCTATCTTATACACATGATTTTGCTTTTCCTTTTGCAAACCAACCTTAGGGAGTATTGTTTTATACATTTTGAGTACTTTGACTATAATTAATAATAATAATATATAATTTTTATATAGCGCTCTTCCCCACCGAAGGTAGGCTCAGAGCACTTTACAGGAATCAGAATGCATATAAACATCAATACCATTATCAATGTACAAGGGTGCACACTCACACACATATACGCACACTCACGCATAAGCAATAAACATCTCAAAAATATCACAGCTACATCTACATGAATAATTCTAATAAAAACATGGTGATTGTTAATACAAATGACAAACTATGATGTCTAAAGGCGGAACAGATAAATCTTCGGGTGTTTTTTAAATGTCTCATGGGACCTAGTTTCTCTTAAAGATTTGGGGAGGGAATTCCAAAATTTACGGCCTGAATAAGAAAAAGATCTTTCACCAAATGATTTGAGTCTAATCCTAGGAATTGTAGATTTACAAAATCATTGACTGAGAAAGTGTTCTTTCTTTTCAATTAACGTTACTAACATTTTGTTTAATATTTGACCTCGGGAAAGGGTGGCCACACTAAAAACATGGTTCAGCATGAATTTGATGTGATGCGGCATAGGATGGCCGCATAAACATTGTTTTGTGTTGTTTTTTTCTAATCGCTTGTTTCAGGTGCGGCATGATGATTGTTTGTGTGTATGATTAATTGTTTGTGTCTTAAGTATGTAAGTAAGCATGGATGTAAGTGTGTTAGAATGTGAGTTATGGCGTGTATTTGTGTGTAAAAGCATATAAAATGAAGTTAAAAAAGGTTTTAGACTTCTTTTTTGTGCAATTGATCTGTTAAAAAAAAATACAGTTTATTCATTAAATTCAGTAAGTTTTGGATGTACTTTAAAACTACTTGATATGTTTGTAAAATAGTAACATCTGTCAACAATAATCTTTTCTAGGTACTTGTATACAATCTGGGTCCCATCTTTTTACGCTGAGAAGCCATGCATGATGGATACCATGGAAGGGTTGCCAGGTGGAAAATAAATTTATTGCGAATGTAATAATTACAATACACCACTGAAATATGAGGTCCTAAACTCTAACCCACCTCTTCCTATTCCCTGTCATCATTATCTTCTTCCTCATGTTCTTGTTGTTGTTCTTATTCTAATCGTATTTTTTGGTTTCCACTCAGAATGTTTTCCTTTATGTCGTCTTTGAGTTAAAGTCTTGATAAAACTAAAACAATATATATATTTAAAATTATTCCGCACACAAAACACAGTAACCTCGAGAAGCACCTCAACATTTTTAATAATAAAAAAAAAAAGACCAGAAAAACAAAACAAAACATTAGAACCTACTTTACATGCGTTGGAGTACACTTTGTGTTATAACTTGCTGTTTGGTTACAACTTATAAAAATAAAACAATTCATTCTCATATATGAGCTAGCATGAGCATCGAGAGGGAGAGGAAGGCAACAGCACAACTTCTTTATTTGAGAGACAAGTAACGACTGATTTAATGTAAAACCAGGTAGGGTGGGCGAGCCCCGACAAAGACGGTGAGCGTTGGAATGCACTTGGAGACAGCATACGCAGAACAATACGAATACACACGTAAACATACAACAGCTCCCCACCATGCCGTGAAGATGGAAAGGCGACACATGATATGCAGGCTCATTATTTTAACAACAGAGAGGTTGACAGGGCTTTTTTAGTCTCGTCGATTGTCATGGAATGTCCAAACCAGAGGAAGTTTGTCGTGATTGCCCCTGAATTGGCCTGTGGTGCCTTGGTGTATCAGGTGACAATGAATCAGGGATGGCTTGACGTTGGATTTGACTCTGGGATGGAAATCTATCTGTAGGCATGTCACTAGGGTGGTTGTGGTGATCGCCTCCAAATCTTGGACGTAGTTGTTCGGGGTGACGTTTCCAAGTTGGACCCCTGGGACAAATGTGAACATTATAGGTACGTGGACCTAAAACCTTTGAAACAATGGCTGGAACCCATCTGGGATCTTGGTCACGCCTTGGGCTGTAGTAAAGTGCATAACAAGGATCTCCACGCTTGAATGAATGCACAACGGGAGGATTTTTACTTTGATGATTAGACGCATGAGTGATTTTTGATTGTTTGCCATGTGCAACGTTCGATGGTGAAGGAATGAGTGCATCGATGCATGATCGTATTTGACCACCGTTTAGCAATTCACTAGGTGAAAGACCACCAGAAAGAGGAGTGCGCCTATATTGCATTAAAAGTTCTTGACAGCAAGGTCGATGTGAATATTCTACTCCATGGCTTTTCTGGTAGCATCCATGGATGCACTGGAACCTTGTTCGGGTTGTTTTGATGTCCGGCACAGCTTTGACTTGTGCGGCAGAGATCGACGATTTGCGAGTCTATGCCCGGCCAGTAGACAACGGTACTGGCTACCTGGTTCATTCTCTGCATGCCAAAATGCCATAGATGGAGAATCTGTAGTATTTGTGATTGTAGGCTTACTGGAATGAAAATTCTAGCTCTGTAGAAGAGACATCCAGATTCATAACTGAGGGAGTCCTGTAATTTCTCAAACGCTTTATGGAGAATCGTGTATCTGAACTTCCTCCTCTGAGATTTCAGGGTGAGTTCCTGGTTTCTCTGCGGAATTGAAATAAGGTCCACCGTTCCGACAATAACGCCTTACAGTCGTGATAACTGGATTTTTCGATGATTCCTTTGCAATAACCCCAGGATTTGTAGGGCTGAATTGGCGTCCTACAGTTTTGATAACGAAAACAGAGTCTGTGTCTTCTCCATTTCTCCTTTTTATCAAATTGTTCGTCTGGTCCCGATGGTAAACGACTGAGAGCGTCTGCGTTGCCATGTTCCGATGTTTTCCGATATTCTATGACATAGTCATACTGACTGAGAGTGAGGGACCACCTTGCTAAGCAATTCGCTGCGAGCGCAGGAGTTGCTTCGTTTGGACTGAAGTATATTCAAGAGAGGTTTGTGATCTGTTATGAGAATGAATTTCCTGCCGTACAGAAACTGATGAAACTTTGATAATGCGAAGATAATCGCGATAGCTTCTTTTTGAATGTTACTGTACTTTCGTTGAGCTGGAGTCAAAGTTTTGGATAAATTTGCGATTGCACGTTCACTCCCATCGGCGTATCGATGAAAAATGACGACACCAATGCCACAGTCGGATGCGTCGCATGAGATACCGATATCCAGAGAGGGATCATAGTGAGCGAGAAGAGTGTCCTTACAAAGCAGGTCTTTGACTCTTTGGAACGATGCTTGTTCCTCTGCACTCCAACACCATTTGATATCTTTCTTTGTGAGACGATACAGAGGATCAAGTACGGTTGATAAATTCGGTAAGAATTTTTGTAAAACTGTACTTGTCCCAAAAAAGATCGAAGTTCTGAGACGTTTGAAGGTGCTGGCATTCTTGTTATGCCGTCGACTTTGGGTCCTTTAGCAATTCCTTTCCGCGACAGAAAATGACCCCAATATTCGACTCATGGCTGGGCGAAGACACATTTTTCTAGACGATAGCGTAGACCTTTCTCTTTGGGTCGTTGCAAAAGATTCCGTAGATTCCGCAGATGATCTTCAGCGGTGTTTCCGCTGACGAGAATGTCATTTAGATAGACAGCAACACCTGGCAAGTCATTGGTTAGTTGGTCCATGATTTCATGAAAATGTCCAGGAGCTGATGTGATACCGAAAGGAAGACGCATTTGCAAAAGCACACCTGTGTGTGCTGAGGGCATGTTTCTGTTGAGATGATGGTGACAGAACAATCTGATTATACGCGTCAGCCAAGTCGATTTTCGTGAAACCATAGCATCCTCCCAGTTTCCGCATTATGTCGGCGGGTAGAGGAATAGGATACCGGTGTGTCTCGAGTTGAGAATCCACAGTAACAGAATAGTCACCGCAGACTCTGATTGATGGCTTAGTTTGTCCAGACATAGGTTTCTTGCGAATAGGGACAACCGGCGTACCATAACTGTTGAACTGTGTAGGTTTCCA
>JAOYNN010151810.1:0-11201 GCA_025770095.1 Goniobranchus kuniei | reverse complement strand
CTCTCTCTCTCTCTCTCTCTCTCTCTCTCTCTCTCTCTCTCTCTCTCTCTCTCTCTATCTCTCTCTCTCTCTCTCTAAAAAGCTGGCACAGATCAACAAAACGAGAGGCTGTCATTTATTTCAACTCTTAGAAATTTGGAGTTACAATATTTTGCATCCCAACCTGCAATAAGTAAGTGCTTTTCAAATGTACAATTCAATTAACCAAGAAGGCCTGACTTAGAGATAAGTATGGCATGAATAATTATTTGAAAAGTATAATGTCCAGTGCACATCACAGTTTAAAAAAAAAAAAATTTAAAAACAAAAATATAGAAAAATTGAATGATACCTGATGATGGTAAGGAACTGTGACATAGTAAGTTCTTGTGGCACCAAAAACTTTGTTTTGTCTAAAATTGGCAGAGTTGTTTCTTTGTGGAACCTTTCAACAATCACCTAATAGAGAGAACATAAACACAATTTTCATGCATTATTTTTACAAAGGGAAAAAATTTGCAAATGAGCAATTAATGACATGATTGATGACTCATTTGAATAAACTTTTCAAAAACACATTTATCTTAGAAGAATTCACAAGACGAAATCCCCAATGGAATGGTACGTGACCAAAATTTGCAATTACAATGACAAAATTCATCTTAGTGAAGCCATTTTTAAAAAATCTTAATTACAGCTGATTAATCAATATACTCACTGGCACTTTATATGGAAATTTTTGTCGAATACCTTCAACTTCCTCTTTCCTTACAGCTGAAAGAAATAGAGAAAAAATCTTACAGGAAGATGTAATATAACTTAAGATACATATATGCATACAAATACGTCCAAAACCTGCAAGAAAAGTACATGTCTGTATTAAATTGTTTTTGACGGATCATTCGTTTCTCTTTCAAATTTGTGTTAAAGTAGAAGTGGTTGTTCATTTCAATTCATTTTTAGGAGCAACGGATTTACACTGTTATGGAGGAATAGATATCATCCTGAGAGTATGCATATTGTGAACATCTCATTCAACAAAATAAGCAAGTAAGAAACAGCCTTCCTATTCAAGAGCCTCATCTAATCTGTACCACTCTGTGGATGTGAGACATGGAAATGAACAAAAACAGACCTCCCAGCCTCCCAGAGCCAATACCTCTGAAGAATTTTAACAACACATCTCAAATAGGACAGCTCTAGAGATGGCAGGGCAACCGAAATCAGACAGTAGGTGAGAAAGCAAAGATGGAAATGGATATCAGGGATCCCCATTATGCACAGTTGTGCGTATTTCATGCACAGATAGCCCCTTTAAAGTTTTTGTAGGGGGTGAGCGTTACCCTTTAAAATTTTATTTCAAGGGTTTGCATACCCTTTAAAACAAAGGAAATGAGCGTCTGAGAAGTATCGTTTGCCTTCTTCTCTATCCCGAAACTGAGTCAATGATTTAACAACACAACCACATACATAGATGATCTAGCTCTAGGCCTAGATCTACACAACAGTCACCTTTGTCTCTGAGTCACGTTTGACACTTGACACGCACATCTTCGCTGTCTTTTGTCACGGTTAAGAATTCGAAAGGGGAGGGAAGGGCGGCATGGCATGGCCTAGCCCAGAGGTGATGCAGCAGTTATGAAGCCCCTTTTCCCGGTGCCGTGCACAAGCCAATCCATTTAATCGACCAATCGAGCCCGCGCTTTAGTCGATCCAAAAAACCTCAGCTCATTGCCGATCAACAATCCTATGGCCCGTTTGATCGGGCCGAGTTGGTCTACATACTAGCCTCTCCACCCCCTCTCAAGTTTGACTCGCTATCTTGTCTTGTGTCATAGTGTTAGCAATTCAGAAGGGGAGGGACAGGGGGCTTGACAGGGCCTTCCTTTTCCCAAGCTTTCCCCCACCTCGTCTAACAGTTAGTGGGGTGATTTACATCTCACTCCCAGGCCAGATTTCAGGCATTCGGGATGACGACAAGTTCAGCTTTTGTCACGTCGATCCTACTTTGATATGGGTTGGTGCCTGCCAAGGATCGAGTTGGGATCAATCCTACCGATCTTTCATAAATTTGGTCGATTAAGCTCGAGCTGAAGACACCACTTAATTGGCCTACCACTACTATAAGGTAGGAGGAGATGAGGTAGGCCAAAAACCATATGGAAAAAGCCGGTTGATATCAAAAGAAAGGCAGCCGGATGGAACACCTGAGCAGCGGAACGGCTTGTGGCTACCTGGTGGAACAGATGAAAGAATGATGTTCGGGCCTTGTCTGCCTCCTGGCGTGGAGAGATTTAAGGTTAAGGTCAAAGAACATATTTGGACGCACGTTGTTCTGGTTACTCGCCCTTAATATTATTGAATAATATAATGAATATTTTAAAAATGAATTATTTTCATTGAAATAAAGCAAACCGAAAGTCATCACCCTTGTATAATCAGCTGTTTCAAGCCTGATTTTCTATATCGCAGGAAGATCAAAAAACAAAATTCAGTTAGTTAAATTTATGTTGCTTATAAGTTATTTCTTAGCACTTCAAACACGGCAAAACTAAACACCATCATCGATGTAATGTGTTGACCCTTGAGTAAAGATACCTTCCTTTTTTTCCCCTGAATTTTCCATTGTTTAATAATTAAAGCATTTTTTTCAATAATGAAATAATAATAATGTTGTAGCCTATATAAGTTTTCATTCATTCTTGACTGATGAGGATTAAATATATTATTATATGTATAAAACTCATTACTGTTTCAAAAACAGGAAATAACAATATCATTATCAATGTTTAAAATTTGATAGCTATTCATATTCAATGTTGCAAACAATCAACTGTCATCAAATTTTCATTTTCTTATAAAAGGTTGTTTTGCCCTTCACTGAAGGCTTCATATACGTTTCATACTGCAAGTTAATTCCTAGCATTTCTCTCTGATTATCTTACTACGCATGAGAAGTGATATGCATGAAAAGCAAGACAGAGTTGACCTTGAAAAGACGGTTTTATCTATCCTTTATCTCAGTTTCTCAGCTGCAAGCAGGATACTGTGGTAATAGTAGCAAAATTGTAATATGCAATCAAATGTCTCTGTAAAAGCTGACAATCAATGTGTTTGTGTTATCCAGACGGAACCTCTCTTAAATGTAGAGGTAAAAAGATATCACAAAAGTCAAAGCTGGAAATAACCCCAACATTCATAGTCTTTAGAAATTCTTAATGCCTAGCTTTGCTGTAGATATGAATTTTAAACTGTCCTTTCATTTGGCACTTGCACAAGTCCTTTTCTATCAAGAGGCAAAGTTCAACTTAAAGACATCAAATTTCAGAAACCAAAAAGAATTTAAGAAAAAAAAATCAATCCGTGATTGTTCTTACAAGTGCACATTGAATACTCATCATGTACAGGAAAAAGGAAATTATTTCCAGGTGGTTGGCTGGTCTATGGGGGATGAAGCTCAAATAAAAATTCCAAGAATGTTCTACATACAGACGCTTGCCCAATCTATATCTTCGTCACTGATATATTGTCTTAACTGACTAAGAGTATAGTGTATAAGCATTATTGTCAATGTGTGAGTCCATCAACACCAAGGCAATCAAAAGCTGTATAAGAATGCAATCAAAAGCTGTATAAAAATAACATTTCTTTTTCACCTGGGTACTGGTTTGTACTTCTTTCTTTAAAACAAAAACGCTTATTCAATGAGGCCATGCTCTTTGAACTCTAGCTATGATTGGAATCATGGATTTGATAAAAACATACATAACAATCCAATAGAAAGTAGAACACTTGACATACCATGCATTCTGACAAAATCTAAAAATTATTCCATGCTGAAGAATCAATAACAAGTGGTCAGAGAATGTTGAGAAAAAAAGCAAGCAAAATAGAGTAGGTTTGGTTGTGAATTAGTGAAATGAAGGTTTGAGTACATCAAATAAATGTGGGAATTAACACTTCTATTTGAATTTAAATTTAACTGAACTGTCCCACCTGTCTTCAATTTCTTCTTTTTTTTGTTGTTTAATTTAATATGTGAACAAATCACAAAATTTAAGTTCTAATTTCTTTGATCATCAATGGCAATCAGTGAGCTGAAGGTAAATTTGTGTATTAAGCTCCATTAGTTTGACATGTAATGGCTAAAATTTTATAATTTCCCAGCATGTGTACAGACCCAATTCTTATTCAAAATGATATGATACACATGTATTTACCTTTAAAACATTGGGATTTATTTTCTTCTGGAAACTAAAGTGCAAAGATCAAACAAAGAAGACAAAAGTTTTATACAAAGTGTCAGTTACAGTGTCGTCCTTCAGTGGGAAATATCAATATTCACTATTGAAGTTACTCTTACAACTATGCCAGGATTATCATTTCCATCATGTTATTGTGATATCATTTTATTAATAAATCAGGTTTTCTCTGAAATCACAGTATACCCCTTGTATTTGCTGATCATTTCATATAATGTATAAGTCAGTGAGAAAATCCTGCATTCATCGAGTATCAATCACCTCAAACCCGCAGACGCATGCACACATAAATCGCAAGTGAATGATGCAGCCATTTAAGGGCCAGAACATAATGTCATTTGATAAACATCAAAATGAAAGATGCTCTATTGGCAAACACCTGAGACAGATAGCCCTCTTCATCTAAACTGGACTGGAGTTATAGTTTACAGATTCTCATTATGGGATCGTTTATTTTTTATTTTGGTGAAGCATTGATCTATAATTCTAAAAGAATAGATCTATAGAATATATCTAGATTTATATTCAGATCTATTACATAAGGACATGATGTGGGCCTAGAATAATAATAATTAGAACCGAGATCGAGCACTGGCTCCCCCAGGGCTCAATGGACTGGCAGGGTATCGTCACTGTCAGCTGATTTCGTGAAAGAAAGATCGTAAAATCTAGAAAGACAGGTTTAAGTTTAGATCTCAAAAGATCTAAACTCTAGATTAGCAGGAGTCAAAATCTATTGGTACAAACCGATGGGTTTCCTCTGTTTGAAAGTTTTACAGGGCGATTCTTTGGGCTCAGGCATTATGGAAAGATGTACGATTTCCACGAACACAACAACAGTCAACACTTCAAGACTCGTGAATGGCGAAAGTCTGGATCGGTGGACAGCTGCGTCACTTGACTGAACTGATGTGTTGTTGGCTGGCTGTTGACACACCTTAAATTGGTATGGCCTCAATTACTCGTCGACTCGACAAAACGATCGGATCGAGATAGATAAGCTTCTAGGCCTAGAAGGAAGGTAGCCTAGCTGTCATTCGCCTCCTCGCTGTCACCAACGTCACTAACTGAGAGACCAATCAAAACAAACCCACCAAGGGAGATTACTATCAATATACGGAATTGATGATTTATTATGTAGGCGTAGTAATGTCCCATCCAAAGATACATCCAAAGGTCCAAAAAATTAAATCACTATTTTCAATACTGACAATACTGACAAACAGAAACATAAGAATGTCAGATGGTTGACTCGGACTGGAGCTATTTCTTTACTGAGCCTTTTTGGACTCAAACAAGGAACATGACAGGAAAAATTTTTGTCCAACATAGTAATACTAATCTGAGAAAAAAATTGTTTCAGTACCGGTAACAGAGTCGTTAACCTTTGGAACAATATAACTCCTGAATTAAAACTTACAAACAGTATTACCTCCTTCAAAAACTAGCTAGACGCGATCCCCAAATTCAAAGAACTATTTAGATACTATGATGAATGAAATAGGAACATTTCACAAACCGGACACAATAAAATCTCAATCAGTATAGTATAATGATGGGACGTTGAAAGGCGACAGCCTACGCATATTGCAGTCCCTATTCTTCTACTACTACTACTACTACTACTACTACATAAATTTACCATTAAGTCGAGCACTGTTTCTGTTCAGACCCAGGCCTTCAATCAAGATGAATAATCGCATTATTATATGTAGACTTAGAAATTTGCAATACACATTAGTATTAATGGTTACTTTAAAAAAATATTATCTTATTTTGTTTTGACCGTACCATTCATTCAATTTATTTAGAAATCTAGATCTCAAGTTAAGCCCTTTTGCCATGTCATGGCAACCCCTGCAGAAGGTAGTTAACGGTAGAATGGAGGAATAAACAGACAGTTTATTCTAGACACAGGAGAAGGTAATTAAAGCAATCAGCTAATCGAAGCATGGTGTTCATTTGTGGTGTTACTCGCAGTCAAGCTTGATTGGAGGATAGAGATACGACACGTAATGAAAAATGCCTGACTGATTATTACATTGCCTTGCATGTCCACCCTTGTGACTGACAAGTCAAAGTGGGACAGCCATAGGCTGACCACCGAAGTGTGTTCTCATCAGCTCTGTCATATGTCATCACTGCATTGCATCAAAATGCGTGATGGATTGCTGATTTACCAGCATACGTTTGACAGATGAATCAGTAAACTGAAAGGCTGTCCACACATACCTTCACTCAAGTGTCACCACCCTTTTGTAATGAAGGGCAACCGAAAATGGCCAGATACATGCTTTAACACCTGGCAAATCTGGCTTATGGTTATTTTGCAAATTGGAACTTAAGACAGTGTCTATATCATGTCTAGCACTAATGCAAGTGTAACAATTCATTAAGACTTTGTCATTGCAGTCATATTGGTGAGAAGATGAAAGGGAAAATGTATATATAAAACAACCCATTTCCCTGAGATTTTTTCCCAATTTGCTGGGTTTCCCAATTTACCAGGTTCCTGATTATTCCTTTGTGTCAGAGGGTTCAAATGGTAGATAGATCTGGATCTATATTTATATTTTCCTAATGACAATGATCAATGATACCACACAGCATTGATGAAGGCATGGCTTGAATTTAGGTCAAGGTTTGGGGCTTAGAGTTAGGATTTAAAGTTAGGGTTAGGGATGGAAGGGTTAAGTAAACCTGACATTAGGGTTCGGGTTCAGGGCCAATGTTTGGCTTATGGTTTAGGGTTTAGGGCTAGGGTTTAGGTTCGGGTTAGGATTAGGGTTAATGTTTAAGGTGCTGAATGAAGTCTTTGGGGCCAAATATTTTATCAATAATGCTAGAAAAATAATGCACAAAAGGGACAAATTTTGTCAAGAATTGACTTTCTTGCTGATATTGGTCAGTAATTGACTATCAAAACCAAGCTGCTTATGACAAAGTCAGTTTTTTTTTGGAACAGGGGTATAGTCAGAGTGTTGGGTTATGGTTACATTATGGGTCTAGGTTGATTTGTTTCTGCATTGTGAAAATCTTTCCATTAATGGACAACATATTTTAATGTATCACAGCTCAGCAATGTATTTTATAATCTGGTCTAAATATTTCATCAGAGAGTATCTATCTACCATTTATAAACAACTATCTAGATACAAAAATTCAAAACTTTTCAGCCTTGAAAAAGAAAACTGATCATGTCACAGACATACTTAAAAATCTTCATTGGCTTCCCTTTAGAGAAAAAAAAAATTATTTCAAGATATTGTGTCTCATCTACAAATGCTCATGGGAAGCCCAGGAAACTTAGATCCAATTCTAGAGGCTATCTGTGATGTTGCTTGTACATCTGCTCAATTTGCTGAGAAGCTTTCCCTGAATATGTCCCCTTCCTATGGAATAACTTTGATGAAGATTGTAAAATGTCCCCATCTTTTTATTCTTTTAAGAAAAAGCTAAAAAAATTTAATTTGGTAGAACCTACTTTTAAGATTTACTCATGAACATGATGTTTGAGAATTTAAATTTGAATTCTTTTTGACTGCTTTTATTATTGAACGGTGTTTTGAGCTCCAGAGGTGCCTTAAAAATGTAAATTATTATTATTAGTATTATTATTGAAAAAGAAGCTAAGGTGAAACAGAGCCGTAACAATATCAGAGAACATTGTAAAGGATAGTCAAAGGAGGACATAAGGAAAGTGCCTATAAAGCCTTTTCTGCAATAGACTAATAGACTACTTTTCATAACATTAAATCAGTCTGTGCATACATATACCTTGCTCTCTTCTTGCTATGATTCAGGAAGCATGGATTGAATTGAGAAGAAAACTGGTGGAAACACACAAACATTTCTTTTTGCTTGAGGTTTCAGAAGTAGGAAGCTTACCTCTTCCAAAATTCAAACAAATAGATTTAAGAAGTCATATCATAGTTTTTGTCAGCAAGGAATATTATAAATTCTTTTCATTATTTGTTTTTAACGTGATTCATTAGTCTTTTTATCCATAAATATATTTATCATTCATTCTCAGGATGTTATTGATGAGACTGAACTTCTTTTGGCACAAAAGAAGCGATTAGAGAATGCTCTGAGAGCCACTGAAGTTCCTCTTCACATTGCCACCGACAATCTTAATTGCCGTCAGCGGAGACAAGGGGTAGATCTTGTCCAAGATGATGTTGAGATCTCTCTCCTGAAGGAAGTTGAGATAATAAATAATGTGCATGATCTGTTGAAGAACACAATCAATCAGACAGAGAAACAGATAAGATTAAATAGAGACGCCAAACAAAACCTTGAAATGGACTGGAGCGACAAAAAAGAAGCATTAGAGATTGAAACTGCCAGTGGGGCATTGAGGAACCACCACACAAACAAACAATTCTATGATGGCGCTGCTAAGTTTGAGGAAATGTGAGTCCCTTGTTATTGTTTAATAATAACGAGAATGATTCATATCTGATTTATCTCAATATAAATGATAAGGCCTTTCTAGAGCCATATATTATATAAATAAGATCCATAATCCAGCAAAATGTAAAATTTATATTCTCCAATCTCCAAAAACCCCAGTACCAAGTTACCTTCTGGTTTTCATTAAAATTCGTGATCAATATCTTTTTACTTTTTAATGGAAAGTATAATGTAAACGCAATGCAAATCAGGGCAGATTGTTTCAGTTTGTTTTAACTTGATTAAAATTTTGCAATAATTCGGAATGGGAAATTTACATTTTTATCTTCTTGAAATCTTCTATCAAGGTTTTTAAATCAGGAATCCACTTAAGTATTTTCATTTTTTTCAAACGTGCACCAAAGAAATGCAGAGTCTAGGGGTTGGAGGTTTATTATTTTGCTAAAGATACACATTCATGAAGAAACTGTTTCACTTGTCACAATTTTACATTCTAAATTGACCTTTCAATAAGTAAAAATTAAAATGTGGAAAATATGTCATGTAGCATAAAAATTGATCATCTTTAATTTTTAATTTCTGAATATATGGAAATACACAAACCAATCAATGAAACAAAATACAGTGGGACCTCTGTTATTGGGACCCTGGAGAATCAGGAGACCTAGGAAATTGGGACAAAAAACCAGGGAATGGAATTTTTTCTGTATAATTCATTTCCCTAATCGAGACAAGGTCCTCGGCAAATCGAGACATTTGGTCAAGTGTTTTCTTAATTTCAAACTGAGTTCAAGTATTATTTTACACATTTTCACCACAATACCTCACACTACACATGAATAAGAATGTTATTATGAGAACATGAAACAACCAAAGGAAATTGTCCTGACACTGACAAATCAAGAAGGTGCCATGCCAACACCTAGACTGAATTAACAGACACTTGCAATCAATGATGATTGGCTTGTTTCATGAAGCAATGGGACGAACTAAGAAAATGAGCGCTGCGAATGCATAATAAAGCTTTGTAATGAGGTCTAAAGCTTTCTTTGTTGCAATCACTGTCGACATCTGTGATTGACAGGCCCATTTCAATCAGTCCATCACCTGCATTTTTATGACCAACACTAACAATGTAAAGTCAACCAGGTGTTCCTGATCGGTGGTTAAATTGAATGTTAGGGGCAGAGCTACAGAGTTATTCAAGCTCAACAGACCAATTAAAGATGTATATATTCATTGGCTCGCATGCAGTAATGACACTTCCGTCAGTCTGAGCTTCTCCACAGGAAATTGGGAAACCCGGGGAATGGGGATGATGTTTGAATCTCCTAGAGGTGTCCCAATTACAGAGGTCCTACTGTATCTCCCCATGTCACTAATAATGATAATAATCCTGGTCTTGTCTCTTTTCCAGACAATCAACACCTGAATCTTGGGCCCAGTTCACTCATGACAACATTGCCCGTGCTGAGCATGAGCGTATGGCAAGCATACAGCTGCGCACTTTAGTTGATAATGTGTTGGAGGATACTTCTCGTGACATGCGAGAACAAGCAGACCAGGTTGATGTGAATTTCACAAAGAGGATTACAGAAATGGAAGATGCTAAAACAAAATTGGAAGAGAATCTAACTAAGGTAAGTTCTTTGTTCAATCAATTTATTGAAGAGGTATCAGGTTATAAATATTTTGGTGTTTTTATTGCTAACAGGCTCCAGTGGAATGTAAATGCCAAATCTGTCAAAAGTAGGCTAAGCAAACAGTTGTACTTCTACCGAAAATTATCAGAATTTGGAATCTACAAAACTTTATACACCCTTTTTTATAGAACTGTTTTGGAAAACATAGATAATGATTTTCTGTACTACTGCTTGTGCACATAATGCCAACAAAAGTGACATAAAAATTCAGACAGAATTATTCGGAAGGCAAGTATATGTATGCTTATCAGGTTTCCTTTATAGATGATCAAAATAACAGATTCAGTACGGGCTGTTTAAGAAAAATTATAACAGACCAAATCCATCCTCTTTTCTGTTGCCTTCCTTTTTCCAAATGTAGCAGCCAAGAAGCACCTTTACTCCTTGCTGTAGATTCTATAGAATTTCTTGAATTTCAACCTTTTTAGAAAAATTGCCCCTATGCAGCTGTGACTTTTAGTGTACAATAAAATTAAGTACAGATTATATTTCATCTTAGTTTTTTACATCTTCTGCACAAGAATTCTATGTATAGGCCGCTGTATTATATAATTGTAGCTTTTATGTCATATATTATGCACACTCATGTCTGTAAGCAAATTTCTAATATTCAGATGAATAAGTAATAATAATGATAATAATAATAATAATAATAATAATAATAATAAAATCCTATATATATATAAAGAAAGAAAGAGGTTTTGACTAAGGCTCCTGAATGAAGACATTGAAAAATAAACTAAAGACACTAAAATTCCTAAAACCATTATCTCCATGGAATAGGCTATACTCGACAAGAAAAGAGAGGGACTTTATTTTTCTTATTTTCGATATTTTGTCG
>JAOYNN010151699.1:0-11202 GCA_025770095.1 Goniobranchus kuniei | reverse complement strand
TACAATCTAATCTAGACTAATCCAGATCCCCATAGATCTTGAATCTAGATTGGATCCCTTATTAGATTGATAATCTAAAGCCTATTCTAAGCTAGATTCTAGATCTAGATCTAGAATTACTAGAATAGAGACTTCCATCATGGCTGGTCAACCGAAATTTGTCGAAGATTCTCAGGTAACTGAGGCTTATAATGGTTGTTTGTTAGAGTTTTTTTTTAGTCTGCCATAAAGTATGCTCAGGAGAGGCCAGTTGTTCAGCTGTAAAGGCATGGTAGTTCATTTTCATCGGGGTACCCCCCACTTAGGACGTTGCCCCCTAGACCCAACCGGGGCCTATGGGCCTGTGCGGCTCCTGGACACCGGCGGTTGATTTTCAGAGAATTTTTGAAAGTGTCATTTACATCCCTGTATATAAAAGAAGCAAAATGCCCTAAAGAAAACCATCACCATTATTGAGCCATTCAAACTGTTTTATCAGGGATTAATTAATTTTTTAAAAAAAACAAATGCGTCTTCACAATTAATTATGAACTGTTACGAAAATGTACCAAAAAGAATATATGGGTGAAATAAGAATAAAAAACAGAGTAAAAGAAATTTGCCTTTCATGAAAAGGTTTTTCGTAATTATACGAACCACAGAATTTATTGTTTTGATACTATTGCCTACAATATGAAAGCCTTTGAGTTTATTATCATTCCATTGTAACTAGGTCACAAAGTAAAAGAATAAAGTCAATAAGTGTAAAACCATAAGAACAAAAGGACAAAAATAATTGAACTTAAAGCTTAATTCAAACATATTCCTTTACTCATCCTTATGTTCCTTTTCCATTTGAAAATTAACAGACATTCCAGTTTTCTTTTCTTGTATATCATCTTCTTGGCCTGTCCAATTCTTCTATGATGTTTGTCATCTTTTGTCGTGACTTCCGACTCAGATGGTCAGCTGAGTTTACTAGGGCAAGCAACTGCTTATTGGAATATTCCTGTTTGAGTAGATGAAAGAAAATTCCAATAATCTTTAATATGAATTTGTTGCCATAAACATATAGATGATGACCATTTCCATGTACAATTTGTTGGGTTTTTAATAATTTCAATTTCAAAGAAGAGGTGCCACCTACAGAAAACAAAATTCTTTACCTGGATATGGTAAATTTTGAAAACACTTGTGTTTTGTTGTTTTTGTCTCTTTTAAAAAAAATCTTTTTCCAAATTTCTAGTTGCCAAGGGAACAGCCATCAACTTCAATAGTATAGAATCTACATTTATGCAATGCATAACCCTTTTATCTTAAGGCTTAATCACTTAATCTTTTGTTTCACAATCTGTAGAATATTTCCTTAATACAACAAAGTTAACTATGCTGAATTAATTAAATCAGTGTGATTTTCATTTCTGAAAAACCCAAGACCATCCTATTTCGCTTATTTCCTTTATTCTGTTTTTGGGCCAGCTGGCTCCAGGTGCTTTGTCATTCAAAACATTTTCAATTATTGAATGATGATAATAATAATAATAATAATAATAATAATAATAGTACAGAAGTAACATTAACTCAATTTACTGTAAGACTGGTGAGCATGTGCACCTTGTTTGAGTATAACTCCTTCTTCATCATAATATAGGGCCTACTGACTCAGTGAGTCTGTTAGTGTACCGTACATGTTTTAACTGAATCTGCCTCGTTTACTATTCTTGTCTTAGTTAAATTTAAAATAAAAAGACCACATTAGATATTTTAAATAGGAACATCATGCATTTAACCCATAAATTACACATTAATTTTGCTCCTATACTTAATCATAAATCATGCTATATTCCTTATCATGCCAAATATTCATTTTAGACTGGTACATATAAATAGCAGGTAGGATACAATTCCACTGCCATTCATTGTTGCTGACAGGTATCCTCACCTTATGTTCTTGAATCCAAGCTTCTAGCGGCTCCTCAGGCAAGTAGTAAGCTTTGATATAGGATTCCACGAGATCTCTATCTGGAACTGGCCTGTATCATGTAGAAAATGGACAAAAGAAAATCATTCATAATTTCACCTGTCACCTGTCAGCTTCATCATTTGCGATGTTTGCTGCCACACACAACTTCACAGTGTTCCTCCATTTGTCTCTACTCTGGCTGTCCCTGGACATGCTCTTTAGACTAATGTCTAGTGATTTACTGATGGAATTGGTATATGAGGCTGTTGGTCTTCCTCTTTTCCTTTGTGATTGAATTGTGCCTTGTAGGACCGTCTTCATCAACTGTGTCTTTATTTCTACATGCATGGCCTAAGTAATTTAGCTTTCTTTGATTTATGATCACAAGTATCATTCTGTTTCTTACAAACTCTTTCATGATACTATCATTTGTTCCAGGATCTGTCCAGCTGACACTGAGAAGTCATCGGTAGAACCACAGCTCTGCAGCTTCCAATCTTTTATTGTCTACCTTTTTCGACGTCCAGGTTTCACAGCCATATAGCATTTTTTGGCCAGTATGTATAATTTAGAACATGAAAAATGATGCAAAAATTCAATTACTTCAATGTTGAGGAATGGTTAACGGCTAACTTGTTAATTTCAAAGTGACATTTGCGGGGAGAGACAGACATATGCAGATTACTTAAAAATAAAATTAAAAAAAAAAAAAAGCATAATACCTGGGACAACAAGATCTGAAAATTTCATGCCTGTGAAATGATTACACACACATATGCCCATGTATACAAAAACTCAAAATAATGAGAAAATATTAATTCCACGGCTAGTTAACTAATAATACTTTCAGGGCTCTCAATTAGAAATGATAACAACATCTGAAGTTTATTCTCGTGAATAAATAAAAATTAAAATCTTTTTTGCCATTTGTATATGACATACCCTATGAAATCGTTTCCCATTGGTGCATTACAAGTCACAAACAATATTAATAAAAAACATGTACCCCCCAAAAAAATTTTGTAATTACGCAATTGAATTTTCTTTACCTTACAATTGCATCTGAATTCCATGTAATGCGATAGTTAACATAAAAAATAAATAAGCTTTATGACAGCACTATTTATCTTGACAATGGTGTTACCTAATTTCACATTAAAATCCTGAACTTTCACCTTCTCTACAAGCCACTTTTAGTTCCATTTGTTTATTGACATTCTGTTCCAAAATTTGAACTAATGCCTTCTGCCTATCTTTAAGGATATTTACTTTGTCCCCACCACTCACCATAATGATTCTGTCGTTCTTTACACTAACTCTAAGCACAGCGCACTAGATCTCGATCATAATCCAAATATCGAAATAGATCTAGATGTCTAAATCTAGCTAACTGACCTTGTGAATCATAAACTGAATAGTAAAAATATAATAACAAATCAAGTGATAATACTTTTTAAAAAATTGCTTCAGAAATCCTCCAGTGTGTTCAAATTTTGAGTTGGTGAGCAAATCGAACAGCAAAGCTTGAATTTGAAAGAACGGTAACATGCATGGCTTCATGCAAGAAACAATTCGCTACCGGACGTGATACAGCAACCAGCTTGGGTGCAATGAATCCTCCTAACAGAAATTCAATGAAATTGTAACAAATCGGAATCTGCAGTGCATAGAGCTGCAGAATTTATTGACTGTGGAATTTCGCAAATTTGTCGATCAATTGAGAGTCCTGTACTTTCTAATGCTTTGAAGAGATATTTAGATATGAAAAAGAGTAGGGTAAAAATATTATAATTGTTACATTGAAATGTTGTGTTAATATCCTTTACTTACATTAAAACAATTTCCCACTTCACAACTATTTCTAAATTTAACAGAAATGACATACCTCAGTTCAACTATCTGATCCAATTTGGTTAAAAACTGTTGGAAATCAAGTTGCATCAGTGCTCTCCCTTCAGTGCTACATTTCTTTGTGCTGGCATATCTGTTTAGGGAGGAGACAATAATCCAATCAATCTTTTTGTACTCATCTTACATATGTGTTTCCAGGTCTTTCAATCTGTGCTTATTAGTTTGTTAGTGTTGTACAATGCTTATGTTTCATTCTCTAAATACATCAGATGCAAATAAGATGCAAAAAATACTTCATTCTATTGAACAACAGAGGTGAAAACTATCCACAAATTGTATCTTATTTACAAACATTTTTGTTGTTTTTGTTAATACTTTGCCCCAAAAGATCACCCTTAAGATTAATTTCATACAGTTTGTAAGTTTTAGAAGGCATAAGTTTTAAAGACCTCCAAAAATCAACTGTAAATCTAAGCTCGTGGCCATTTCAATGACAACCTACAATGCTGTAGCAATTTCATAGGTATATTGTTTTGGTTTTCCATGTATCACACACCAATGTATTCAAAGACCTAAGTCACGACACAATGCCCATCTTTAAGAGCCAGAATGTATTCAAGGTATAATGATTTCTTTTCAGAAACACAAATATGTAAATAATTCTAATGGCCTTGTGGAAACACAACATTACCCTTCAACAAAGGTTCGATTAGAATTCCGCACACATTGTTCCCAAATCAACTCAGTGACAGCGTTCGGCAGAGGAACATGGCGATCCACTTCAGCCAACTTTTGGTTGAACTCATTAAAACTCTGTCAACATGGTAAAATTACATCATTTAGATGATGAAAAAGTACTTGAAAATAAGCACAAAATTGTAAATACAATGAATGATAGAAATGTCTTTATTAATTTGAGTTTAAACCAAGTATAGGTTTATCAGCAAACCGCTGACAATTTTGGTCCTTTCGTAGTTTTGAAGGACAAGGTATGGCTCAAAAGTACAGTTGCCTTCATCAATCAGGATGCCTCTGATCAAAATCTACTGCCACTTATTAAACAAAGCCTTATAACAAGAAATTACCTGATAAGTAAACATTGCATTCTTGCCATCTGAAAAAATATATATCATGTTCATGTTCCCATTTGTGGGAAAGGTTAGAAAGAGTCTACATAGAACAAGTTTTTGACAGTAAATCCTAATTTAAAAAAAAAAAAAAATTGTTTAATTAAGCCCCTGAGCACCAATGTGCCCTAAAAAACAAAGAGATATGACAACATTTCAACACTCCATTGTCAATTTTTCAGATAAAGCAAACAAGGCAGACTATGAAAGCACTGAACGCTGTTTTGGAGGATTTTTTGTTTTTGTTTTGTTCTTTGTTTGTTGCACTGGTATCAGTCATCTGACTGTTCCAATCTTAAAATTTCAACACAAATTATGAGGGTCACTGTGATCACACCTCTCAGTAAATCAATATGGCTTATATACACATACATACAATATTCATCAGCACCTTTATCACAACACACACTACATATTATACAATCTCTATCAACCTCCTCAAACACAAACAACTCTCTTATTCATATAACTCGCGCAATCTCTGATACCCTCATTAACTCTCTTATTCAATTTCTAACACCCTGACTGGCTTATGCACACAATCTCTATCACTCTCGCTCATTCACTCATACATACGCACTCTCAAACCTATCGTGCATATAAACACATACTATCTGGATCACCTTCACTCCCTTTCACATGCACAATGAACCTCTCTCTCTCTCTCTCTGCCTGTGTCTGTCTCTCACTCACTCACTCTCTCTCACACACACACACAGACACACACATAAATAAATAGCCCACATCAAGAATTGTTTACATAATGCAGCACGACCCTATTCTTCTTTCTCTCATCTATCACATAAACGTTAAACGCACAAACCTAAATTACCCAACCACCCGGTTTCCTGAAATAGACCGGCAATTGTATGCAAGGGCCTCTATGTTAGATTGTCTTTGAGAAGTAAGGAAGGTTGATATTTCCTAGCCATTATTAACATTTTTTCATTTTCACTTTCACTATCCTGAGCGCCCGGTATTGAAAAATAAAGGAGTTTAATTACACTTCCCAGAAACCATAGGATTCTCCAGCTTACGTTTTGTAAAAAGCCGGTAGGAAGAAAAAAGTCTGGAAAATAAATTTGTCATTGGAAAAAATATCTGGAGGCTCCAGCCCCAGTCCGGAGAACTTTTATCCCTGCGCATAACTGCTGGTATCAACCAAAATGAAACAAAGTCCTATTTTCTGATGAAAGTCAGCCAAAATGAAACAAAGTCCTGTTTTCTGATGAAAGTCACTACAAGGCTTCTTATGTCTATCAAAGAATTGGCATGCATGCAGGAGGTCAAAAACTATGGAGGTGGCTTCGTCATGGTGAACTCATTTTCAGGTGTGCCATGATGCCATATTGGGCAAACAGGGGGTGCCTCTTTTCCAAGCGCCCCCGGAAATGTATAGACATGAATTGTTACTACACGATTGATCGACATGATTGACATGACCAATGAATAGCTTTGACAACCCAAGGAGTGAGAGAAACGCCGTGGAAAATTCCAACAATAACAAACAACCACTGAAACAAGGAAACAAATTAAGCCACCATGCGTCAGTTACTGTAAGAAAAATTGAAATGTCATCTGAGTCTTTTAATTCACTAAATGCACAAAATGTAAACAAATCAAACATGAACATTGGGTACATCAATGCCCAATCAATCCGGAAGAAAACTTTTGAGATTGCCGACTTTGTTCAAGATTTTGACTCAGACATTTTCTTCGTCACAGAGACGAGGCTTTTCCAGGAGCGTGACAAACCCAAAATAAAAACAGGCACTCCTCACGGATATGTTTAGAAGTCCTTTCCACGAGATACACAGACCACTGGCGGAGGTGTTGCAGTCATTTACAAGTTGGCACTTATACCATATCTACACGTAAACACGGATTTTCAACAATATAACACCTTCAAAATTAATGTCATAGCCATAAATTTCCAAACCATAAAATTAAGCTTTCTCTACATCTATAGAGCTCCTCTAAGTGCAGAAAATGGATACACAACAACTGAATTCCTCTCCAAAGTTGAAGAACTTTTGTTAACTGATATAATGAATCGCAAGAACATGAATTTTTGGGTGATTTCAATTTGCATTTAAACAAAAATTCGTTAGATGTAAAATTTGTGAAACGAATCTTAGAAGAATACAATCTCACACAGCGTATTTCGGCCGAAACACATAAACAGGGAAACATGCTTGATCTGCTAATAACATCTAGCCAATCTACTGTCTCAAATATAGCTAATTCTTCAGACCATCATGCTGTTCAATTTGAAATACCTTGTCGTAAACTTAGCTGAAAAAAGATGATATTTCTAGAGATTTTAAGAAAGTGCAAATTGAAAGTTTGAAATCCGACTTAAATCGTATATCAAATGACCTTGATATCACAAATCCAGACAATGTGCTAAAGAAGATTCACACCATTTTTGACACTCATGCACCAGACACCAACGCATAGTAACTGATAGAACATCATCATCAAGGTTCAATTATGAGATAAAAAAAGGCAACACAACTTCGCAGGAAAGCTGAAAGAAAATTTTTTAAATCTGGGTTTCAGACTGATAAAGACCTTCTTAACCTTCATAAACAAAATATAAAAAGATTGTCCCTTAAAGCAAACCAAACCTACTATCAAAATGAATTTGAGACTGTTCAAAAATTCTAAGAGGAAATGATTTAGAACCTTCATTGCCACATAAGGGCGAGGTCACAGAGGCAACCGAATAAGTTTGGCATTATCGGTGACATACTACCTAATTGTCTAACTTACCGAAGGTAGGACATAGAGGAGGCATTTTTTCGGCACCCATTGGCTGATGCTTTGACTAGATCTAGATGGAGGATTAATTTTCATTTCTTTTAATACTTCACAAAATCAAATTTTGCTCTGATGCTGGCTAGAATTTGGGTCACTGATTTCAAAAATCAAATCGGATTTAGTCTACAAAGCTCCCTTGTTGAGATAATGGTCAGTAAAAAAGCTCCCAGTCCAGCCCTATGACGTTACTCATGAGACGACGACAGACTGGCGAGACATTTTCGGTAAGTAGAAATGAAAAATTCACTCCGATAAAATAGGCTCACACTGACACTGCCGATGGGCGCTGAATGTAGGCCATGTCTCTGTGCTGTTCTAGAAATTATATAGCTCTATTCTTATAACTTACGGCGCCTAGCGGTTATGTGACCGAATTCGGTTGCCTCTGTGTTCTCGCCCTAAGTCTGGAAAGACTTAGCTTACACCTAGCTCTGATTACCGCGACCCTCTTTACAGACTGTCCTCAATCCCTAGCGATAGAAGAACGTTCTCTTTCCAAGCTGGAGAAGTGTTATTACTCGTAGAATGGAAACGGCCTGCTCTTCGTCAGAGCATGGCTAGACAAAGTATCCAGAGGTCTATCAGATCCAAGAGGTGACATCGATGACAAACTGTAGTGATGATACCTTAGAATAATAAGCGGGAAATCCCGTTATTCGAACGGAGAGAGGACTGGGCTCTTCAGTCGACATTAAGATTTCCAGTCACAGCCCCTCTTCTCTGGCGAAAATACTCTATTCTTCTGTTCTTTCTATTCTTGTTTGGTGTAAGAGCAACCCTTCGAAGTCGAGACATTTTGTCAGTAATAGTAATGCCAGTGTTCAAGATCCGATCTAGATCTAGATCTAGATATTGATCAGATCTCATGAAGACTAACTGCTTATAACAACAAAACTGAGATGATCAACCTAGATGTAGAAGACAAAGAAATAATGTAAAACGAAGAGCTAGATCTATCACAATTACTGTTGCTCAACATTGAATTTGTTTTGCTTGTTGTTTGGCTGTTTTTCGTAGTGTGTGTGTGTGTGTGTGGTGTTTGGTTTGTTTGTTTTGTGTGTGTGTGTTTTGTTTTGTTTCCGGGTTTTTTGTTTGTTTGTTTTTAACCTAGGCTAAACTAAAGCTGTTCTTATTGTTCATTTGAATGTGAGCCACTGTAGAGATTGCCAAATAGGGCCTAGTTAAATTTCTAGCCCCTTCTTGTACGCCTATCATATTTTTGACTTCAGTACTGAAGAGTAGGCCTAGGCCTATGCCCATTGGGATGTGACCCAGGAAAGCATGGGTCTACTTCCTGGTTCATGTGCTTACGACTGTAAAAATACATGTTTTTAAAGTTTTGCCAACACAATACTATCTGAATCATAAAAATAATGGTCCCACATGAAAATTCAGAATTTTGTCTAGCTTTATGCCAAATTTCACATTTCTAGGTAGTGATTTATACCCAAGTATCCTGTTCGCTTTTTGGACTTAGCTCAATTTTTAATAGATTATGCGAATTCGTCATTCCAACGTACACCTGTCTCTTCTATGATCATAAAAAAGATACAAGATTGCATCAATAGGGCGCTCTCCATCGATCAACAAACAGTCTCAGATCACTTTACAATACTTCAGCCCCTAGCAGTCATACCTCATGGGGGAGTATACAGTAACGTGCTGAACATTCTGCGCCACAATATCAGCCTATTGCAAGGTACTCATTTAACATTTGAGTCGAGTGAAGCAAGTAGGATACATTTTCTTGCTTAAGAAAAAAAAACGGTGGTGGGAATCGCACACAGAACCTCCCGATCCCAAGCCCTACGCCATAACCATTGAGCCATCTGTGTCCAGTATGCTGCGAATACTTGTATGTTAGTATTTACCTTTACTGAATGTTGGCATTTTTGAAAATTTCGTTCATGAGCCAATTGTACAATTAAGTCCAAATTTCTTTAAACTTTTTTTTGCACGTCTTTTGTCCATTTGAGCCCCCTGTTCACCCAGCAGTAAAATGGGTAGCTAGGTCTTTCTAGACTTGGCGGAAATAAAGTCGGCGTGAGAAGCAATGGCAAACTACCACATTATGCCGTATGCCTAGTATAATTAAGGGCTCTACCCCTAATTCCACTACACTCAGTCATGGGTTCGGGACTAACTTTATTTTTACTTTGTCCATTTGTCCGTCTAGGAGATAGTATCTTGCTCTGTCTTAACTGACATTTATCCGCTTCACATAAAGTTTATTTGCCATATGTGTACATTTTTCTGTCTTGTGTACATTATGAGCTTTTATATGAGCTTAAAATAGCACTTAATCCTCTCAATGTGCTCAAAGCGATATACAAATGTTCCCCGACAGGCCTTTTCCAACCAAATATCTTCTCAACTCCATGTGGAGTATACAGAGATGCAGTCATTTTACAGATGCATTTGCTCTAAACATTCTGACAAGATCCTCCTCTGCCTATAGACGGGTACTGAATAACACCTGAGTGGGGTGAGGAAATGTATGTAAATAGCCTTTCCCAAGGACTTAAGAGTGCCACACCGCGCCCGCCTCGAACTCGAAATCCCGCGGTTACAATTCCAACGCCCTAACCCCACAGTCACACATAGCCACACATCTATGTGAGTAGTGCATTTGTACTGAAAGCGTTCACTTAAAACGCAATAATCTACTGGAAATCAGACAACCTTTTCTTCTGCTTGTTTCTTTCTTTCTTTGTTTGTTATTTGATTTGCCTCTGGCACGAGTACTGATACTCATTTTTAACCTCACTTTAAATCATGCTATGTAAGCATTCTACAATGTACACATAAAATTCCCTTGTGACCTGGTTGCCCACACTTCGAAAAGCCAACACGAACGTTTAAACACACAAACACACGCTCACACACACACTTATCCAGCACACTATATAACTATGCAATCATACACGCGTTCTAATACAATTATTTTGTAATATCATCATCAAATGCCAATAAGATTAACTATTATACAACGTTTCAATTCTCAAACGCACTCTCTCACAAAGACACACTTATGCACACACACACACACACACACACACACACGTACATTCACAAATTCACGTTTCATAGACAAGCGCACGCTAATACGGGAATACACAAATCATATGCTGACACACACAGTCACTGCCAAACACAAACTTCTCAAGAGAGGGTTTCCGTAGCACTCACGTCTGCTTTTATCTTCTGCTTCTCAATAATGTCTCGTGAGTTTCTTCTTATTCCTTCACAAAATGAGTTATTTTTTACTCTTCTGGAAATTATGGGTATATATAGTGAGAGACCGTGACCTTCATGCAGATTTTAGCGCATATCACACTTGGCTTCTCTTAATGGGTTGGGTATTGATATGCATTTGAACTTCTTGTTGTTGTTATTGTTGTTGTTGTTGTTGTTCTTCTTCTTCTTCTTCTTCTTCTTCTTCTTCTTCTTCTTCTTCTT
>JAOYNN010151588.1:0-11204 GCA_025770095.1 Goniobranchus kuniei | reverse complement strand
ACACAAAGGCCTACAATCCTTTATCTCCATGCCGTTAATAAATTATGACGGATAGATGACAGGAACGTCTTTGGAAAAACAGAACAACCCAACAAACAAACAAAGCAAACCGTGACCAACTAGCCTAGGCAATGAATACGCCTACAGGGCCTAATTATTCAGAAAGGTTACCAAATTTTGTTTAGAGATGATAGATCACCGTCATTGTGGACGGGATTAACTCCAAAATATAAACAAATAAAACCCCTCCGTATTCCTCTTCGCTATAGCGATGACCATTGGCGTTTACTTATGACATCTTGCTTTAGGCCTAAGTGAGTTGGAAGACCAGGTCGAGGTGAGTCTGGAGAGATGGTTATAACATGTACCGGTAGCCTAAATGCTATATAAAAAAGGGATGGGGAGGGAGGGGTATGTCTGAGTAAGACGGGATGTACAACATGGATATTAACTGAGAATCGAATCGAGACAATTTTATTACATTTGTTCATATTTGCTATAGTACATGAAATCAGCCTTACTGATGTTTTGATGACTTTTGCTCTCCTAGGGAAAAAAGATTGTAATTGATTGTAGTTGAACTGGAGAAAATTACCATTGTTCAGGCCTAAACAATTGTAAAACATAAATGATTTTGTCACTGATATTCTCAAAGTTAGACAATCGCAATTGCCTTTTGTCTGGAGTAAGTATAAATATAAGATCGAAATATTGAGAGTTGCCCAGAACGATGATAGTTCGATTAGGCTAGTTTTACACTGCCACTTTGAGAGATTTGCACTGGCTCCCAATGCAGCCCAGAGGCCGATTCCCTAATTAAAAGTTGCTATGCTTGTCTTTGAATAGCATAGGCCTATCTCCAGAATTTAGACCCCAAATGTCATTTTACATAATTTAACTAAGGTAAAACTCCACAGTCATCCCAAAGATGTTCTAGTTTTGACAACCCCTAAAGTAAAATGTACATAAAAGTGGACAATATAGATCGATAGAAAGAAAGAATGAATGAATGAATGAAAGAAAGGAAGAAAGACAGATAGAAAGAAAGAAAGAAAGAAAGGAGCATACATATTAGAGAGAAAACCAGGTCGATGGATTTTGAGGAACAGTGAGAATCTAGATTGAAATGGCTTTGGTCATGTGAAACGGATAGTTGAAAAGCACATTGACAAGAGAATTATAAGAATGGTCCTATCCGGTAAAGGAAAATGATGAAGACCAAAGAAAATATACCGATTTTTGGTGGAATGGAGGAAGATAAAATGATGGCTTTTGGCCCGAAAGAAAAAGGCTGCAATTGCAATGAACAGTGCTTATGAAGACATAAAATTCACTGTGGCGATATCGCACGGGAGAAAGAAGAAGAAGAAGAAGAAAAAGGAGGAGGAGGAGTAGGAGGAGGAGAAGAAGAAGAAGAAGAAGAAGAAGAAGAAGAAGAAGAAGAAGAAGAAGAAGAAGAAGAAGAAGAAGAAAAAGAAGATCATAATTATTATTATTATTACTATTATTATTATTATTATTATTGTTGTTGTTATTATCATATTATCATTATTATTATTATTATTATTATTATCTTGTGGGATTAACTTCACTTTTCGACATCGTAGGTTACATCAGTGATGGTGCTATTTAGACATGTTTAGGCCTAGGTGTGCCACACAGGAGCCATGAGGTAGGCCTATGCAACCTTGAATGACTCACCCAATCACAGTTTACGGACACCGGGAGAGTCTGCCGGGGATCGATCTCACTACCTCCCGGTTCCGAGGCGGAGGCTTCACCACTAGGCTATCGGACTGGTGCTAGAAGAAGAGGATAAGGAGAAGGAGTGGGAGGAGAAGATAAAGGATGAGGAGGAGAAGAAGAAGATGAAGAATACTATGTTTGAATGAAGGACCTTCCCATCACCACACTCTCTCGTTGAAAATTTCTGTAGGTATATCATTGGCCAAGTCAGCGAAGTTTGGTATAGATCTGATTTCGTTGTTTTAAAAATGTTGCGTAATGCATTTGCATTGTACAAGTACATGTGTATTCTATTTGTATGCTTAGAGCTAAATTCGAGACTTGACGTCAGCTGGCAGAAGTATTGATGGACAAGGAAGGAATAAACTCCATTATAAAAACTAGTCTTTAAGGTGGTCATGAAAAGAGAACTAAATCACGATTTTTTTCCCCAGCTTATTACACAATGGAGAGCTTCAAGCATGAGGCTTTCGACATGATCGATTCAATTAGTAAAGAGCTGAGCGAACTGCAAGAAAAGATATCAAAGTTGAATGGTTTGTATTGTGTTGTTGATACTTTGTTGTGACATTTCCTTTATTGCTACGACATCCTCAATTTATTTTGGTTTTCATGTTGTGTTGGTGGAGTTTGTTTGTCTTTTCAGTCTCTCTACTTTTGTTTCCCTTGCAGCTTTAAAGTCATTTCATTCTCCCTGTTCTCATGTGAAAATAAACACCAAGGTTCTTTTAAATTTTACAATAGTATCAGTTCACAAAATTTAGATTCTATTCAAGAATTTGTGTACATTTTATTTATTTCTTTTTCTGTTTTTATGTTTGTTTTTGTTTTGTTTTGTTAGTCTACTCCATAAGGCATGCAAAATGATTGTTGTCTCACATGATACACATAAAGACATCTGAATTAATTTGGACTTACTGACCTTTAGCATGTACAGAACTTTATTCGTACAATAATCTATTGTTATCTTGTTTACTGACTGTTGTTGGTAGCCTCTTCAAAGATAAAATCATCATTCAGAGGAAATTAAAATAACTTGTGTGATAAGATTTCATTCTGTATTGCTTTCCATGTCCCACAGTTGTATTTTTTGGTTTGTTGGTATTTAAAGATAAGTGTTCATGTTGAGAAAAAGAAATATTATACACCTGATACCAGTAGATCTTCTCCATATTACAGTACTTTCCACATCTCACAAGAACATCCTTTTGTTTTGTTAGACAAAATGTTCATGCCGAGAAAATGAAAAATTACACATATGATATGACATGAGTACATTTACTACATATTGCAGTGCTTTCCACATCTCACAATAATAAATACATTTTTTGTTTTGTTTTGCTGGTAGTTAAAGATAAAATGTTCATGAAGAGAAAACTAAAACTACAAGCATGATACCAGTACTCCATATGGTATTGCATTGCTTTCCACATTTCACATGTATGTTTGCTCTTTTTTCTTTTTCTTTTTTTTACTCTCACAGTTCAAGCTCAGATGTTGGAAGTAGATATTGCTACACAGTTCAGCCCCAATACTATCCTTGACATCAAAAGACTTGACCAAATGTGTCAAAACAGTATTAAAGCTCACGAGGAGATGACAAACCAAACTCAGGCAAATATTGACTCAAAGAATGAGAATGTTCTCAGTAACAAAGACTTTGAAATCTGATGATAGTCAACTCCTCAGTCAGTCATCACCACAAATTAACTGTATTGTTGCTGATGTTATGGATAAGAATGTTTTAGGTGTCTTAAGTAACAATCATATTCACAATTTTAAGTTTGTCAAACTCATCATGTAAATATTAGACACTGATCTGCCTTAGATCTATATTGTTTGAGTTTATTCTAGGAAATTTATTATATGTAATTGATTCTACTTGAAAAAAATGTGTTGAGTCTTTGTGTTGTCAACTTCAATATGATTTGAATTTCTTTTCACTTGGTGGTTACCTTTGAATTTTCAAACTTTGTAATGCATATGTTATTTTCTCATTTTATTTCATATTTTGAAATGAAAACATTATGGAAGTTGTATCAGTCCAGATTCCATTAACTTCATAGCAAACTGCAAATAGCCTTTCTTAACCTTCTTCTTTTGGCTGATCTCAATATAAGATCGCCAAAGCAATTCACCCATTTTTTCAGTTACAGGCTCTGCACATTGTTTTAGCATGGATTTTAGGCCAGATGATCTTCTAGAAACAACAGAGTCTTAAGCATAGAGAGTTATGAAAGAGATGGAAGGAAGTAATGAATGATAGGAATTGATAAATGTTACCTAGCCTGCCATTATGTTTTACAGCCAAGGGTTCTTTTACATCTACACCAATCAAGAAACCACTTAAACTGAAACAGATGAGTCTAGTTACATTATTTCATTTGGTTTACTAATAGTTGATCTGAAACGACCGATGTTTCTGTTTTTTGTTCTGTTTTGTTAATTTCTTCTTTGGTGGTGGTGGTGGTGGTGGTATGAGTGTGTGTGTATATGTGTGTGTGGTGGTCATGTACAAAAAATAAAAATTTAACATCGATGATAATGACACAAAATACATGTAATCTCATCTCTCGTACAAAACTTCAGTTTACAAATAGTTTTGGTTTATCACCAGGTCATTAAAAAAGAGAGTAAATAAATTGGAGATTTAGATTATTTTTGGTTTGTTACTTTCAGTTTAGTGCTTTTCAGTTAATCCGGTTATTGGACCTCCAAGTTTGTCATCTGTCTCTTTTAAGAGCAGCAGTTCAAGTTCTATAAAGGATAAGGGAGCAAGCACAAAGCTATAAAATTTTAGCAAGCCTCCCGAACCAGGGATGAAACCAATGCCTTTAGCTTTGTGATATGTGTCGCAAGACCTAATTGCTTCCCCTTGCCTAAAAGTCATGATTTTACTGAATATTTTTGTTTGTTGACAGTTTCATTCACTTTCATTACACATATTATACTAGGTTTCTTCAATCACTGTTTCTATTGGCCAAGGTTTAAGACCCATTAATTATTGAGTTGAGTACTTGATTTACTGTAAAGTGATGTCACTTACTTGATACCTCATACTCCATACAACATCTTTATCTCAAAGACAAGGATGGCCAGGTACTGAAAATGGCTAAAATCTTACACACACTGATTCATGTGCATGTAGCTTTCATTGCAAAGCTCAACAAAGCAAATAAAAAAATTAAATGATCTATTTCATTGCAGCTTTATTTTCATCAACAACGCTTTATATACATTTCTATAAAGCAACAAAAAGGTAGAATGTCACTTGCATCAAACAGACCAATGATCTCTCTCAACATTAAGTAAGACAGTGAAAATATTCAAGGACTGTAATAATATAAAAATAGTTGGCTTTTTTTTTTCTGTCATAGAATAAATAAATGAAACCACATTTTATACAGCAACATTGTCCATATTTTCTAACTGAGAGAGAGTAATGATCTAATACCAGAACCAGAATGTGGCTGTATTGAACTGGCAGAGTATTGTGTTAAAAAAAAAAAGAAGAAGATAAATAGACTGTCAGGAACTAATCTCTCTGAATTTTCTTCATCCAGTTTGTCCTATACTATTTATTTAATTGTTTAAGGACACTTTTTGACAACAAAGTCTATCTCAGCACCCATGGGAAAAGGCAAAATGAAAGTCTACTTAAAAGTAAGGGAGAGAACAGAAGTAGTAGAAAAGATTATCAGTCAAGGAAAAGAAGTTGCCAAAAAGGGTAACAGGCATTTAAAACTGTATAACAAAGCAACATAATATAACTAAAAAGCTACATGGAGATATGATTTACAAATAACAGAAAATATCTCTCTATTAAAAATGCTTGGACAGTTAATGAAAGACATGTCAATGTAAGGCAGTTCTCCGAGCTAATATATTTACATGTATATACATTGAAAATTAAAAATAAAATACCACAATATTCATCAATGACGGGAAATCCGGCATATGGTTTTTAACCAAAAACCGAGTGGCAGCTAAAGGAAGAACTCCACAAAACGGAGGCAATAAATCTTAATATCCTTGCCCAAGGGTTGAATCACAATGCCCTTATCAGGAATCGAACCTGACACCTTTTGGTTGCAAGATCAACACTACCCACTGTGCCCACTAAGTGGAAACCTTTTTTTTTTTTGTGTGCCACATTTTAACCCTATGAAGTTAACACGCACCTCTTCTCAATATCCTTGCCTATGGGTTGAATCACAATGCCCTGTTCTGTTTTGTGTTGGTCAGGGGAGTCAATTCTCATTGTAAAGCGCCATGAACAAGGGCACGCCATGGATACCTGATACCTCAGGGGAGTAAAATCTCATTGCAAAGCACCATGAACAAGGCCACGCCATGGAACATGTGCTATATAAATGTCATCTTTCCTTTTTTTTTTTTTTTTTTTTGTGCCTCCAGGCGAACATATGATAGTAAGATGGTTTGGTTTATGCTATCAATTTTGAATACTTTTTCTTACAGAGATGGAGCCAGACACACACAAAATTTCCTGAAGTTTCCTGACTGACCTCACCTGAAGAAAATTCAAATGCTGCCTTTTTGCACCCATAATACTTAAAGACAAAATGTAGGGTGCACTGGATCGATAGTAATAATCAAAAGTATGCCATGTCATCAAGATACATTTATCATATATGCACAACCAAACAAAATCTCATTTTCAAGCATTTTTTCTGGATTCAGGAGATTCCTGAAGGGGTTCCATCCCTCATCTAATAATACATTTATTTTCTTTTTGCAAAAGCCATACGAGGAATTAAAGGTACATGAATTACAATTATTCATTGCACGGCACTTGTATATATGTAATTCCCTGCTTCTTTGATAGACAACCAATGAAATTAGGTATTCAGTCAAGATTACAAATCAATTACTCGACAGAAAATGAAACAAATCACTAATGTCCATCCAAACACTGAACGCCAGATGAAAAGTGATAAACATCACAGAGACCAGGAAATACAAGCACATAAAGATGTGACCTTTTTGACAACCCAAACATTGGTCTTGGCCACTTTGTGGCTGCCATCATTAACATGACATTACTGCTCATGACAGGAAAGGGTGTAATTCTGTGAGAAATTTAGTCCAAATTTCAGTTTGACTTCTAAACCTTTATCTGGGAAGAGAGGACAACCTGTGAAATTGCCTTATGTGAGACAATAATGCTGAACCATTTACATCACAAAGCAGAAGACAATGCACTTACACTTGCTGATGAAATCAGTATGGATTGTTATATAAGAAACATTGAAGAAATAAAGATTATGGGACAGCTGATGAGTGTATATCGATTGAGCTACCATAAGAAAAGATCTGCCTATTCTAAAAAATTTATTTAACAACAAAAGAATGAGGGAAAAAGCATACCAAGCACATACTAAAGGGAGCAATCAAATATTCAAATGAAAGATAAGCCTTAAATGCAGAATTGATATAGACCTGTGTAATGTTAGAGATCCCACGTTTGTTATTGTTCAAAACATAATACTACAATGTAATACAATTATGAACCTACTGGCGAATGCAAGTGTGGATAAGTATCAAAGACGAAAGTATACACAGAGAAGATGGAATTGACTGTTTTTTACCATGAGGAAATAAAAGTCACTGACTTGGATAAACATGTGACAGCTTAATTAGAAATCATTAAAGTTTTCAACGACTCACTCTTTGTTTCCTTTATGCTACCCAGTGACTAGCATCTTGAGAGAGATTTTTCCTGCAGAATTGTAAATAATGTATTGAGCTCATTTTATTTGTTGTAGTTGTATACATTTGTTGCACAATTATATTGGATTTAAAGTGGACTGCTTCCTATGAGAGTATGAGCATTGCATGCATCTTTTTTGTTTCTTTCTCTCTATGCTATGTGAATGGAAGAATGTAGTAGTGACCATGTACAAGGTGTTTCGATACCTTCCCCCCACCCCCACCCCTGGTCCAGACAAATCCAGAACTGCTGACATAAAACCAACAATGTACGTTTTGACATAGACTCTTTCTAATCTCCAATTCAAAATTTCAGACATTTTTATTAATATTTAGTGTGTCTACCACCAGCTTTCCTGACAGCATCTAGACAAGCGGGATACGACTCCAGAAGAGAAATGAAAAGTTCAGTTTCAACTTCTTTTGCATTTAACTTCGTACAAGAGCAGTGTGAAGAATGTCTTTTGAGTTCATAATGGTTTGTCCACTTTGGCTTCTATTCACGAACATTAAGGTTTGGTGATGATCCTGGCCACTCTTTGTTCTCAAACAAATGGACTTGACGAGTTTCTTTTCCTAAAAATGGCGACCAAACAAAAAATAACAATATTCAAAGAAAACACTCTCATCAGCCTAAAGATAGACCTACACATATAACAATTTGGGTTTGAGATTACAAATAGTCAAGCTTTCGAATAGTATACAGTTTTACGTTATGTTCCTCCTCAGGTCGGCTCGCCAAGGGGAGGCTAAGGTATCGAAACACCCTGTACACTGACATTTTTCTCGTGAATTTGCAAGAGTTGCACTATGCTCTTCCTTCATTTCACTCTCTTCTTTCTTCAGCTTACCTGTTGTGTCTCATCCTCTCTTGCTGTATGACTTTTATCTGTCTATGAGTCTGTCTCTGTCTGTTTGTCTGTCTGTCTGTCTCTCTCTCTCTCATTCACTCATTCATATACACATACAAACAGTTCATATCTTATCTTTTTATAAGTTTTACAGGATTCCAAAGTCATATACTGAAGGCTGATAACATTCTAAAGAATAAGAACAAAGGGCATTTGTTTGTTATCAATGCAGGAGCTAGGCCTACATCAATGAAGATTTTAAAAAAAAAAAAAGAAAAAAGAAAAGTTAGGTGTACTACAGTTTTAAAAGCTTTCTTTCCTTCTGGTATTTTCTAAAACCAGGTCATTTTCAAGAATAGATCTAAATTTATTTCATGTTTACAATTGATTGAACAGCATCATTGCACAAATATTATGTTTGTCCTTTTCAATAAGCATTTTATGATTTAAGTACTGCAATATTCAGGACTGGGCTTTGATCAATGTCCTTGTCCATGGCCATCATGAAAACGAAAAGGTAATCAAACAATTTTGTTAAACCGGTTGGCTTGAAAGTCATTCATAGGCATACAGTCGAGTCCATTTATAACAGCCTCGGTTATCACAGGAACTCGGATATAACTGTGACAAATCAAATCCCTGTTTTTTCTCTCTATAAGTGTAAGTAATAGGAACCTGGGCTATAACATGGGAATATTTGCGCTGACTTGGTTATAACAGGGATCCCGCTGCTTGCAAAGTTGTATTCGATCTGTCAAAATTGTCTCAACAAAGTCATTTCTCCCTTTTGTGAGTTCGAGAGTGATCACTTGCCTAAACACAAATGTACAAGCACACACTCAATGTACTACACACATCACCCGTTTCTTCTCTTCTTATCCAACTCTCAATCTCATGTGGTGAGTGGCTCTCCTGTGGTTGAACACACAATGACTGGCTGAGAGTCAAAATTCTGAGGTGAGGTGTGACTATGTGATTGCTGACCAGGTCGCTGAGTGGGACTGGTGTGCTCGGTGCAGTGTCAACAAGTGTGTTCATTTCAAACACAAGTTTACACTGCGCTTATTCATTGCACACATTACTCATCACTTGTGATCGAGGAGGCGAGAGGTGCTAGGCAGAAGCGTTTCTTTCACTTTCAACTGTTGTTCAAATTTAGCATGGCTTCTACCGCTATCAGGAAAAGGAAGGGCTTATCCCTGAACAGAAAGTTGCCATCGAGGATGTAGTAGTTGGGGCCTACTGGTATCAACCGTTGATACTGGATATAGCAGGACTCGCTTATAACAGGGAAAAACTGCTGGTCCCAATGGTCCTGTTATAACCGAGTTTTACTATATTTATGTATCAGAAGCAGAAAAGAAAAGCATAAAGAAAATTTCCCTAAAATCTTCAACAGGTCTACTGCTTAAACAAGTTCATGAAACCTTACAAAGAAAGTATATCAATAACACAATAGATTCAACCCTAATCCAACACAAAAAATGAAATTTACAATGCATAATCAAGCACTTCCTACTCACATGAGAATTGATCTAACAGGAATAAAGAAATCAGTCCATGTAATGCCTTCATAAAGTCAAATATTGATGAAATAAATACAGGATAACCCATCTATAAATACCAGTTGAAAATAAAAGCAATAGACATTTTCAGTGGATTGGCCTGGTCCATTGTCCAGCACAGTTGAGAGAATCAAGTCTCATAGAAGGTTTCATGGGCTGCAATATGAGATATGTGTGTGATCTCAGTACAGGGATTCTTGATAGAGGTAAGGTGTGTAAATTTATTTTTAGAAGTCACTAGGTAATCTTTTACAGTGTGGTTATAGAAGTTTGTGCAACACAAAATGTGAATAAGAATCAGAATTATCTCCAAATCAAAAGCAGGCCCAACATTGAGAGCAACCATGGTTGATTGAGGAATAAAGGAAATTCCAATAATTCTATTATGGCAGAAAAGGATAAACGATACATTACTTTTGCAATAGGTTATGTTATACAATCATGAACAGCTTTTAAAAATGAACTGGCACGTCATATAACAATACAAATTATACAAGTTTTATGTTCAATGAATTGGAAGACCTAGTCAAAATGCTAACTGTTACTGTTATCTGATATTGTTCTTGTCCTTTTACGAAGATCAATTCTTTGGGAAGCTACTTCCTTCAGGAGTTCATGGTTTAAAATTTCTCTTGTATTTGGGCGAAAACTCGGATCCTGAGATGTCATGCGTCTCACAAGTTCACTCTATAGATGAAGAAAATTAAAAAATAATGATACAAAAGTAAAAAAAATATCCTTTACAAATGTACACGACAGTGACAGCTGTAAAGAATAGTTTCAGATGATATTAAAGTCATTTTATGACTTTTTCAGGACTCCCAATGAAAAATTCAGAACAAGATCATAAAGGTACATTTTTTACAACGTTTACATTGATGAGTTACTAAATATATGACAGAAGAGAGAATTTAGTGAAACCCCAACATGGACAAAGACAATAAAATACAAAGGAAATTATGAAGGATAAAAAAGTAAAGATGAGTAGCTGGCATTTTTTTTTTTTTAAACTTGTTTTTCCTCAGACACAAAAACCTTCAAAGCCAAAACTAGAACTTGCTAGAGAATAATATGCTAATCTGCAAGTTCTCAATTTTTATACAAGCCAATTTGAAGCACATTTATACTCTGGCATAACTTTCTGGCTGCTGCCAAACTTTGTAAAGGATTCAATACATATACTTCAGAGGAAACAATGAGTCATCAACCTGCTCAAGCTCAAATAATCATTGCCACCAAAATGTTTTTTCAAGATGTCCTGACACAGTTTCAGTAGTGTCCTTTCATGGTTCTTAATGTTTCCTTTCACCCC
>JAOYNN010151477.1:0-11205 GCA_025770095.1 Goniobranchus kuniei | reverse complement strand
AACAACAAAACAAAACAGAAAAACAAAGCAAAAAACAAAACAACAACAACAAACCCCCGAACAAAAACAGCAAACAAAAAAAATGATAACAAATCAAATCTACTCAACACAAATGAAACAAAGTACAAACAAACTAGAAAAAAATGAAAACAGAAAGACAAAACCAAAATCACAACAGAAAATTAAAGTATTTTATCTAAAAAGAAAGAGAACAAAACCAAAACAAACAGTGTAAAACAACAACTAACAGAGAGTCAGGTAAGCGAAAATACAAACGATAACATTTTGTTTTCTTCTTCCCTTCATCTTCACAAGCTGCCACGACCATCGGTGTTTTTTTTTTCGTTTGTTCTTTTTTATGTTATTCGCTAAGAAAAGAGGATACTATAGCAGCCACAAACATCGTTATCCCTATCATGTTTTATAATTGTTGACTCAATCTCATTAAAGTCTTTCATTATTCATTCGTCTCTTCTTGCAGACGTATGTTTCCGACTCTCCGTGTTTCTTTCACCGACCTTGACCCTACAGCTAAGTATTGTGTACTCATGGACATCATGGCCCTGGACAGTAAGCGGTATCGATACGCCTACCACAGGTATGGTTATTATTATTATTACTAGCTGGAAACCCCATTCTTCGAATGGAGGGAGGATAAATTGTCTATGGGCTCTAAGTGTACAATCTAGATCTAGGTCTATCTAGATTCATCCTTCCCGGGTCTTTTTAGATTTCATTAACATTAGATCTAATCTATAGGCTTTCCGAGGACCCGCGTCACGAAACGATAACAATCTCATACTCCTACCTGCATCCTGATCTCCCACATTAGGGTGCTTATATCTCTGTAAGTGAGAGAAAATCTTTTCTTTCTTTGAGGCGTAATTCTATTAGGCTTCCTTGGTCTAGTGACACGCAAATGCAAGTAGACTTTTTTTATGATTGTGAACCTTCCTGTACATTTTGGTGTTAAGGGGTGCGAAGCAGGCGGACATTGTGTGTCTTTTGTTGAAAGAGATAGGCCTAATACTATATCGGCAGCGAATGACTTCAGTAGACCCAAAAGGATTGAAATTACCGTTAATAGGTCTAAAATTGTTTTTCTTCTCACATGGTGCCATTTTGAGGCAAAGTGTCATATTTTTTCCATTGCGTCGTGTCTGTGAATACAATTATGCACATTTGGCCTTAGTTTTGTTAGTAGTAAGAAGATTATATGACAACAGATTTAATCTATGTACACCTAATTGGTGCAAAACAAAGAAACAAACGAACAACGGGGAACAATAAACTCAATAGATAAAGATTCTAGAGCTAGAACTAATTTATACATAGATCTAGATCTTTGTTTAGAGCTATTCTAACTAGAGATCTAGATCTTTATTAATTATGTATTATTAATTGCAAATTTGATACTGGAATTATTTAATAATTTAATCCGATAAAGAAAAGGGAAAGACAAGCAGATTGAAACTTGATCAATCGAATTGCACAGAAATTTCATTTATTACATCATACAGACGTTCAACATGATGCAAAAATCTAATGTTGAGACTTTGGTGGACATTGAAGCCTATTGGATGGACAATTGGGGCTCCATTGGTTGTATTTTATACATTTTATATATACACCCTGTATATTATGTGAGTATTAAACTTGATGGTTCTGGTAACTGGGACGTGAAAGAATAGGTCAGCTGTCAGTTCTTTCCATGCTTCTGGTAAAAGACAAGAAAGGGTTTTTTTCTAGTCTGTCTTCTGTTGGGCTCTCGTTTGTGTGCGTAGAGGAGTGGAAAAGGTAGGCATGCATTTCCCAGAGTGGCTATCCCCCTTTTGTGTGTTTTGCATGACTTGTAAAGACTCGGGGTTATTTGCTATCTAGATGGACTGACTGACTACTTCTGTACACAAAGGGCAGTAGAAAATTATCGTTGTCAATATTATTATGTTGGTTAGCATTAGACAGCGTTTTATTTTTGAGGCTTTTTTTGTTTTAGCTGTAAATGATCTCTTCATTTAGCCTTTTAGTTATTTTAATACCGTTATGCATAATGCTTTTTGTTCATTTTGAATACTTGATTTAGCAACTTCTGTTCGCCATCTAAATATCATTTCTACAACTTTTGTAATCACTCTTAATTCTAACTAGACTTGGACTTTTTTTTTCTTTTGTGGGCTCTGATCTGACTCAACAGATGAAAAACTCCTAAAATACCCAAATAAACATATCATGGCATTTCAAAAGGATGGGAATTACAAGGACTTGATTGTGATTTTTTAAGGGTAACACTGTGTTGCATAGCAGATACGCTACGGAAAGCAAACAATTTAATTCATTTCATCAAAGATGCTTAAGAAGAATCCTAGGCATTTCATATTTAGACAAGATGAAACACAATGAGGTCCTAAAGAAAGCAAATTCAAAGAATATTTCAGAGCACGTAGAAGAAAGAAGAATGAGAGTGTTGGGGCATATCTTGCGAATGAATGAAAAACGATTTCCGAAATGTGTTCTAAAATGGAAACCGAAAGGAAATAGAAAGAGAGCTCGACTAAAACTGACATGGAGGGATACAGTAGAAGTAGAACTGAAGGAAAGACATTTAACTTGGAGTGAGGTGGAAACAACATCCAAGGGCAGAAGTGTGTGGAAAATGGCATCAGCCCGATGTGCCATGGGCACCGTACGGACTAAGGTTTAAGGTTAGGTGTTGCACAATATGGTTTGAAGTAATTCTTTTCTTTACTGTCATTGATATCATTCACGTTTTATGATACTCTCACCATCGTCATTCCTGACATTATCAGCATTATTGGTATAATCATAATTTCATCAATAAATCCAGTGTAATCATATAGGCCCTATTATGTTATGCTATTACCGTGTAGATATCTTTTACGGTTATTTTAATTCTTTTTTTTTTCTGTTGTTGTTGGGTGTTTTTTTTTTTTTTTGGATCATCTTGTAAAATTGGGAGCATCAAATAAAAAAAAAGTTGAAAAAATGAATTTAGCGAACAAAACACATGTTGCACTACACAAATGTGATGACGCACGAACTTGTCAATATGTCTTATCTTAAATCATGAAAATTGTATATAAGAGTAGGAGTTAAACACGGAGTGGTTACCGCACCCTGTTTCTGCTAATCTGGCTCAACGACAGTTCACGATGAATGTGAGTATTGACTAAGCAATTGAATTCATATTCATGACCCATGGTTTATGTTTTCTTCATTGTTGTGGTTAAGTGTGAGTGTGAGTGGGTTTTTTTTTTAAACCAGTAGATTGTTTTCGTGCAAGGCAATGCGGTATCATCATCATCATTATCAAGTGTCTTGCTGAATGGCGTTGATGATCATGTCTTTCCACATTGCTTGATCGAATATAGTTCTTATCAGATGATTAACATTCTCCACTTCAAACCCTTTTGCCAATCAGTCATACGCCTTTTCTCTTTGTCGTCCTCTAAATCTCTTTCCTGTCATTTTTACCTGTTGTAACCAGATGTGCCATTTTCCCCTTTCTCATTCAATGTCCGAAATGTGTTGATTGCCTTTATCTTGTTTCCTTCATCAAGCTTCTTCGTGTTTCTCTGTTTGTTTCTGAATATACTCATTAGTCTCTTTCACTGTCCATAGTACTCTCAACATTCTTCTCAACAACCACATTTTCGATGCTTCTAACCTCTTCTTCATCTTTTTAGGATGGTCCATGGTTCACACCCATAAATAAGTTTATGTTTAATGTAACACCGAAGGATTCTTTTTCTTGTCTGTGTTGATAATTCCTTATTTGTTAAGATTTGTTTCATGTTTTGAAATTGAATTTTTTCTCCCCTGATTCGTGTCTTTATTTCTAGTTGCTTCTTCGATCTCAGCTTATGGTAGTGCCCAAGTACTGTACTTTGTTAACCTGTCTCAACATTCTGTCTTACACTATAACTTTACATGTTGGCTTGTGAGCTTTTCTACCAGCGTTCATGACCTCTGTCCTTTTATTGTTGAGTTCCAAATGAGTACGGTTCCAACCTTTCTGTTCAGCCTACTTTTCCCACCACATTGATCAGATGTTGTACCCCTCTTCACTCTCCCTGCCACCAAACTGTGTCGTATGCATGTCTCATATTATCTATCACTTAACCTCAGACTACAATTCATGTTTGTTCTTTTTTATGATTTTCATTCATATTTCACTGATTAAGGAGAAATAGTCTTGAGATAAGACACAGCCCTGTCTAACTCCTCGTCTAATTTACAGATATGCAGTGTGCAAAATTTAATATTTTGATAAATTTCTATGTGAAAAATATGGACTATTATCTTCACGTAAACCAAGATTCATATTATAACCAAAGGTATGAAATGAAGATGTTTCTGATATGTCGTCGTTCACGTCCCCATGTACCCATGCCATTCTGTTCCTTGATCTTTCTATATTTTATTGTTTTCACGCCACTCTCTCTCTCTCACCAGTCTTTATTATGAGGTCATGTTTTAATTTGTTGGAATTGATAATAATTATAGGTAGTTCTTCCATACGTCCCACCAAGCCCAAGTGACTGAATAAATTCATACCTGTGCCCGTCGACCAGTGGCACGTCTCTGCGCCACGGACGTAACCACTTGACCATCGAGATTGTGAAGAGAAGACGTCGTTTCAAATATGTAAAGTGTTGTTTGAGAAATGACGTCACATCTCAAGAATATGCATAAATATGTCCGGTAACATTGTAAATCACATGATAGGTATCGATTATTAAGTAATTGGCTATGGTTTAGATTCCTCCTATTATTGCAGCGAATCCGCTCGGCTATAACCTATACAAAGATCTGCCTAACAAAACATACTGACGGGCAGATCCCCCCCTCAAAACATACTGACGGGCAGCATAATTAAGAGAGATGAAGAGCCAACCTCTAATTTCAGATATAATTAAGGAAAAGATGGCAGTACATTGGCCATACTTGCTGGAAGGAAAATAGGAGTATAACAAATTAGGTCCCGAGCTGGGAAGTTGAAGGCAAGTAAAGAGGGGAAGACCATAAGAAGCCCTGAGAAGATCACTTTTGAGAGAGGCAAAGGCAGCAGGTAGAGACTCCTTGAGTGAACTGATTGAAGCAGCCCAGAGTAGGACAGAGCGGAGACAAAATGTTGCAGCCCTATGTGATGTCTGACAGTGGGGGAAGGATGTAAGACGTAAGCCTATTAAGCAAATGATAATAATGAATGTTTGATACCGTCCACTTTTGGGCCTGCCTGAAGTAACAAATGAAGAAGCGCCTAGTCTTCTGTGTACCAGTTTCAAGCTTGGCGCAGTGATGATCAACCGTGAAAGAAGAATATTTTATTTTAATTTGATCCTTAGTTTTACGTTTCCATCCAAAATGTTAGCTCACACAGTATTTGGGATGTTTCCTGTTGTTGCTGGTGCTTTTCTTTTCCTTATTTTTTTGTTTCCCTTTCTAGTGTTAATATTCTTCATGTTTGGGAACATAGTGAGGGAAGAGTACTTCAGATTTAATGCTTGGATACTGTATCAAAAAGGTCTTACACTCATAATATGTTGTTTCATGTTTTGGATGTTTCATGCTCTTGTTGCTCTGTTTGCTTTCCCTTTTCTCCTTCTTTTTATTTCCTCTTAGACTGGATCTGGGTCTTTCAAATGGTAAGGCCAGTCAAACACATCAGAAAAATATTTCTCATATTGTTTTAAAAACTCTTGGCGATAATATAGATTCTCAGGCTTCTTCTTCATCATATATATAATACTGACCGACCCAGTTAGAATTAGTATTACTGAGCATTTAATTACTTAGTTTTTTTCCCCCTATGTCTGATTAGAGAGCATTTTTCAAGTTGTCAAAGCTACTTTTACATTTGACATGGAGCGATACATTGTCCTATAATCTTATAAGTGTCTTGGAATAATGAGTGTAAGTGGCTGTTGATTCTGGATGTTGATAAGTTGTAAGTTTCATTGTCTGGCTGTCTGATTGTATGTCTGTTTATTGAATTAATGTGGTATTGGTTCATTGGTATCAACAAGTCCATGAAGTGTGCACTGAAAATGAAACACTATGTTCTCACACTATTTTTATCTGGTTTTATGAATCAAGTAACTAACTTTAAACATTCGCTCTTATTTTGCTGTGTAAACAATGCTCTTCATCTTCTGTATTCCTCTCTGCCATTAAAAATGTTTACCAAAATTTAAAGTCTTTCATCTTGAAACCTCTGAGCTCACCATATGGTGATAAGACTTTCCTGCCGGGTCCCTCAAAGATCCCCAATGTGTAATCAGCTCTCACTACTACATTGCCTGCACTGATCACCAGTGACAAGGAGGGTGTTTGTTCATACACAGTGCTTAAGATTCCACTACTGTATTTTGTATAACATTACTCCTCATTCAAAACATCAATCAAGTATCCAACCTGATTTTCTACAGCTTTTGACAAGGTAAATCACAATGGCCTCTTGATAAAATTAAATGACACAAACACAATTCTTACACTAGGAACTAAATTTGGACTCTTTGCAGTTTTCTGTTCAGATAAATTAAAAATAGCCGTGGAAGCACCACTCTCCAAAAAGACATGCTTAAAGGGTTAATATTTATAGTAAAAGATCGATTTTAGTCATTCAGCAGGTATTTAGACAAATTAAGCACTAGTTCAATAATTGTTATGGTGATTCAAATGGTTTTCTCTTCTTTTTTCTTCATCTCCTCCACTTTTTATCTTCCGTCCACATCTCCTCCTTCTTGTTCCTTTTCCTCCCCACTACTTCCTCTTGACCATGTTTATATTCTTCTTTTCTTTTCTTATTCTGCTCTTCCTCCTTTTTAAACTTTCTCAAGTAAAATGTGGTTTTAAGGTAGGCCTATTCTGTTTTATATAGTCTAATGGAATAGGATCAGGAAAGACAAGATAACAACACATGGTTTAAAGTGGTTTAGCTTTGAGAACCAAGATTGAATCCTGCTGCAGTGTACGTGCCATGCATGCCCTTGGTCAGTGTAAAATATTTCATCCAGCAAAATATGAAACATGTATTCATTAGGTAAAAGAATTTATGACTTGTGCTTCTATAGACTCGGGGTATTTATGCAATGTGATAAACTTTTCGTATTCAAGAATAAAAAGTGGTATAAATGTTACATCACATGCTGAATATTTGAAAGAAGACAACAGTTCAAATCAACTGAGTTTTCACATACTCAAAGTGATTATCCTGTCAGTGTAACATAAAATCAAGTTTCATTCGAAATGATGTAAGGGGTTAATTTCAATTTTGCTGCTGCCTTGCATGTTTTATTACACAGACAAATGTATGCACCACTATGCACTTAATTGAATGCAGGCATGTTTCCATGATTGTGATCTTTGAGTGAAGGCCCTTGTTAGGCCTAAGATTTTTTTGTTTTTTTACATTAACTTCAAACAAAAAGGGTATTCTTTAGGCAGACATTTGGTCTAGTTAGGAAGTAAACCAAATTATAATATACTTGTAATCATTGAAAAAAATATATGATCCTATGTTGACCATTTTTATATTCATGTTTGATTTCTAGAATCTAGAATCCAGATATCCAACCAGATCTAGAGGTCTATGTTAGCCCTTTGAAGACAGAGCTTAATTTTTTCAGTTTCAATGCCATGATGGCGAGAGTCTCATAGGCTTTGCATTCTCTGATTTTCTGTAGAAATTCATCAACTGTAAGGGAAGATTATATATTCTTGAATGAAATTGAATGAACTAAATCTATCAATATATCAATTTACATAAAAATCAGAAGTCAGAAGGATTTCTGAACTGGTCTCTAGACCCGCAGTAGGACAGGTTATGAAGTGAAGGTGAATACTCCTATACATTGTAGCCATTAAATAAGATAAGATAAGATACGTCTTTATTGTCCACAACAGCTCATTGACTTGGTGATACATAAATATTAATAGACAAACGTAGGGGGGCCTACATATCAAAAAGAAAAAAAAAGGATAAAAGGAATATGCATAGGTACATAGACACAAAGTTACATAAAATATGATATTGTATGCACACATGGATTAGTACACTGCTACATAGATATCATATACTTAAATAAATATACATACATACATACATACATACATACATACATACATACATACATACATACATACATACATACATACATACATACACACATTCATACATACATCATACATCAGGGCCGTCGCAGGCTCCTCAGGATTGGTCTAGTGGCAAACCATACGCCTTTCCATAACTACACTTGCCCCAAATGACAATCTTTCACAGCAAAGAGACTTAAAGGAAAAAAAAGAACCAAAAGTTAGAGTAGCAGCATGCAAAATGGAAGGAACAACAAATATGGTCATGAAGCATTTCAATTAAAAAAAGAAAAAAGACAATAACCAGGGCTGAATCAAGAACTTCAGAAGGGAGGTTTTCCATTGTGGGCACTGGGGGGTACAGGGGCAGCATCCTTGCTGGGAAGGTCTGGGGGCCAGAAGCTGACAAAGTTTTGCAATTTGAGAGTGAAAATATTGCCTGTCTTGGCACTAAAATGGTACATAATCAACAAAACTGAATATCATTTAAAGGTAATTTTGTTTTTTGATAAAAAAGGACCATCCACAGGTACATAACTTTTGCAGGAGAGTGGTTCCGGAACCTCTGGATTCTCCCTCTCCCCCCCTGGATCCAGCCCTGGTTGTAGTTAACTATCGGTATCTATAAAACATGTAGGCCTTTTTTCAACATATATATTTTTTCAAGATTGCTCTCCTCAAAAAACGTTGGAAAACAAATTTAAACTGCTATGTTTTGCACCAGTATAATCAGTAATTCCTCAAGGATGTGTCCTGAGACCAATTCTGTTTGTCTTGTTTATCAACCACCTCCCACAGATAGATGAGTTGGATGCATACTAATTTTTAGACGATGCAAAGATTTCAAAGACAATTAAAACAGAAGATGACACACTCATCCTGCAAAGAGACTTAGATATATAATTAAGTTAAGTGAATGGAGCAAAAACCTCCTTTTAAAAATTTCATTCTAAAAGGTGCGAAGTTATGCATGTAGACAGAGAAAAAGATCGTCACATTTTTAGCCTAGAAAATACCCCACTAGATTCAGCAAAAGAGAAAACAGCCATCGATGTCACTGTAGACAACATGTAAACATTCAACAGCCAAAACAGTTTTAAAAAAAGCTAATTCTTTCTTGAGGAGATCATTCCATCCAATATTTAGATGCCTCTACTTTTATTCCAATACGCTGGTCAGACTATCTTTTGAAGCCAGTTCCCTATGGGTACCCTATAACAAGAAGCACATTGACTAGATAGAAGGGGTTCAGAGGAGGGCAACAAAGTAACTACCTCGTATGAGAACCACAAGCCGGACAGTAAGCGAAGAACAGGCGAATGTGACGAAATATGTTCCACAGAGTAAGTATCATAATGATACGTATACTGTGATATGGTGTTCGTCATTACAGTAATATGCGCATAAAAGCTAGATATTGCTGATGTAGTATCGCGAGATCGAAAGACAACCACCTCTCTCTCTCTCTCTCAAATATTGGTCCGACCGTCGGACCAGGGTGCGACAGCCCTATAATAATAATAATAATAATAATAATAATAATAATAATAATAATAATAATAATAATAATGAGAGGAGGAAGAAAAGTAGGAAGAGGAGGAGGAGGAGAAGAAGAAGATAACGATGATTGTGATCATCATCATGAATGGCAAATCAAAAGTAAAAAGTAGGAATGGTGGTTCTCTTGCGAAAAAAAAACAACAAAATCCCGCGGCAGGTAGACTAGCCTAGTCTGACGTCTTGCGTTTGGGAAAGTTTTGCCACACCGAAATAAACAAGATTTCCCCCTTGCCTGTTTATTGAAAATCAGACCTTCTGTAGCCTACTGTGGGTCCGAGTGTAAGTTGTTTTTGATCATCCAATTAGATTTAGCACCTCAATGCCCCAGCAGCACAGCTAGGCCTATTCTCGAATATTGAATATGACATGACTCGTTGCAAAATAAGGCGAAAACAGCAATCATTAGATCTAATCTACCTTCAAACAGGCCTGGTAGCCTATGTATCGGCCTATGGATTACGGGAAACAGAGACAGACAGTAATACTGGCCGGTACTTTTATACAATCTGGGTCCCTTCTGTTTACCCTTAGAAGCCATGATGGAAACCATGGAAGTGGTTGCCAAGTCAAAAATAAATTTAGGCTACCGCGAACATAATGAATAATGACACCAAAATATGAGGTCCTAAATCCTAGCCCGCCACCTCCTCCTCCTCCATGTCATCATCATCTTCTTCCTCATGTTCTTGTTCTTCTTCTTCAAATCATATTTTTTGTTTTCCACTCTGAATGTTTTTCTGGTACAGTAGAGATCTAGTGCTCATCACCCATAGTAGCAACACGCGTTTCAGCAGGGCCATCCTTACAGCGGGACATTACGGCAATCCACTTTATTTTCATTATGTGAACTCTATTATTTTTATCTGTGCTTGGGTTTAGCGGGATATGGAAAGGCTCAGACACGAATACAGTGGGGGAGATTGAACAAGCTTTAGATAAAAAAAATAGTGTTTTCTTTCTTTCCTTCTTTCTTCCATTAAGCCTTGCATACACAATACCAAAGTTATGTCCAAAGCCTGCATCTACTCAAGGCTGTCGCTCTAGGCCAAACCATACTAATATGAGCCTTTGTTGGCGCTCACTGAGTGGGGTCAGGAGTAAGGGTAGGTGTGTGTGGGGGGGACTCGGTGATCTCAACTGGCCTGTCAGCTGTGTGCGGCATTGTTATTGACTAGCTAGGCTAAGTGATAAAAATAAATGAGAGGCACCTAAGCCTTGATGAGAATCATGTAGACTAATAGAATCTAGATTCTAGTTTTAATCTAGATTGCCAGTAAACACTGTTTTATGTAATGTGAATGAGGGAAGTAGTTGAAGCAAAGGGGTGACTGTAGAATGGGTTGGTGACCAATTCGTGGAAGTGTGTGCATGATAGACAGTGTGTATGTGAGGGCTTTTTTGTTAGTTTGTTTTCGGCAAGGTTAGATCTAGCTGCAAAAATTGAGTGTGGTGTGACGTGTACCAAAAGAAAGAAGAGGGAGTGACATATCAACACTGTGTACACACACAGACCCAGACCCTTTGCCTTGC
>JAOYNN010151366.1:0-11206 GCA_025770095.1 Goniobranchus kuniei | reverse complement strand
AGAGAGAGAGAGAGAGAGAGAGAGAGAGAGAGAGAGAGAGAGAGAGAGAGAGAGAGAGAGAGAGAGAGAGAGAGGTCGCTGGAAACAAAGGAATGAGAAAGTATAGTCAGTCATACAAATTGGGATTTCTAGGTCCACACTCTTCATCAGTTATCCGGTGCTACCAACATGACTTTAAAGCCTAACCTACTGCATGCTTGGTGGCTAGGCCTACAAACTGGGACAGAGGAGTTCTATCCGTATTCTGTATTCAGGTAGCCTACATGTGTTCATAATTCATTGATTATGGCCTAAGTACGGGTAGACTCCTGGGCCAGCTGTCCTTAAAGGGTGGCTAGCCACTTTGATATAAAAAAAAACCCCATAGGAAATCAAACTTCTAGATTTTGAGGTCTAGAGCATTCCAGAATAGATCTGGATTATTTTCTGAATCATACATACTACTAGCCTATGAGCATTTATATAAATTTGACTAGAGCCATGATCGCCAGTGTCTGTTCCGAACTGACAAGGCACCAAAGACTAAGAAAGAAGACTAGATCTAGATATACCTCTGGATTCACTATCTTCACGAAGTGAGGAGGACATCAAGAACGTAGAATCTATACCTAGACCTAGAGTTAGATTGAAGATCTAGAATTTGGTTCAATCTGTAGGCCTCATCTAGATCTGTAGATTCTAGATTTAGACGAGAATTTTGAATAGATTCTAGATCTAGCCAATGACCAAGACCTAAGCCAACCCTCTTGAGAAATAAATGCCTTTTCGTAGTGACTATCCGTACCCATGTACAAATAGCGTATACTCAACCCTGAGCTATTCACACCCAAAATATCGAGGCCGATTTTCTGTATAGCAAGTCCCTGAGGCCGATATTTATCCTACTCGAGTACTACGTATTTAATTAAACAGCTTCTCCATAGTGGATTTTACTTTTACTAGATTCTAAGATCTAGTTCTTAATCTAAATCTAAATCAAAATCTACTGTGAGAATGGATTTCAACTCTTGACGAAACGTTTGCAGATTTTGAAACTGTAATACAAGCATAGCCTACCATTTGTTTCAGAAAGTTGTGTCCTGGGTACGGATAGCACAAAATTTTTCATACGTAGGTACGAATAGTGCCTGCCTCGCCTATTACATCTAGTTGCAATTGGCTACGGAAATCAAGTTTTTATATATGGTACTATTATAACAACTGAAACATAGTGAACAGACTGTTATCAATGCATTGACTTCTCGTTAATCTTAGGAAAAATGCGCAAAACGATCTGTGTCAACAAGACGACCAACTCTTCTCGCGTCCTAGGCCTAGGCCTAGCTGTCTATGTGCTAGGCCTAGAAAATATACTATTTTGACTTCAATGACAATTGATTGACAATTTTGACCGAAATACACATAATACAGATCCTATTATGTTAAAATTTCATAGTAACAAAGCAATAATTATAAAATAAACCTTCTTTTTGGCAGATTCCTCCAGTAGTCAACGGGAACGAATGTGTTGAAAAATGAGTTGTCTGCAAACTGGAATCCAAGCCTCAAGGATGCCATCTTTGAGTTCACCACGCCTACCTCCAAAAAAAGTTAGCTTACGTTAGCGAGCGCCCGCGGCGGACGGAAGCAAAAGGCAGTCTTCCTAGACGTGGGCGCCTGCACTTTTTATTGTGTTGGTAGGAGCTGAAGACCTTTCAATCCTTGGCCAACTTCTCAGCTCGTTCAACTTCTAACAGTTCTCTGGTTTTCTATCACCCGGACATTGTCGACGTTATCAAGAACCTTGGATCCAACACCGGGTCCAGTCCGACTAAGATGAGTAAGTACCTCCAGGTCAAAGATCCGGAGAGATTAAAAGATCAGCCCGTAAAACAAATGGTATCGGCGATTATGAAAGCTCTTATTGGTGCAGAGAAAAGAGGACAAAAAACGGGCGTAGTTTTATCAAGGGGTCCTCTGATGATATTCCAGGTTCTAGGAGAATGCAGCCTTCTTGCACGTGTTACCAGAGGAAATGCTGCAAGAGTGTTCGACGAATAAGGAAAAAGTCGTATAAGAGCCATCAGAATAAATATATGTCGAATAGCTCCAGTGAAACGCCCGAAGACAACATTCCAATGATGCCCAACTTCTCGAATCCTTCAACTTCTAACATAACAGTGACTAGAAAGAGATGCTATAACAGACATGGTCAGTCTCAAAATGGTCAGTCACTAACTTTCTGTGACGAGGATATTGTCACTGCAATCAAGGAGGTCAAGTCGAGCAATGTGTCTAGCCCGACTAGCATTAAGAATTATATGAGGGCTCAAAATCGGGCGCAATTAAAAGAGCTGCCTGTGAAAGTTTTGGATTCGGCGATTATGGTAGCTCTTATTCGTGCACAGAAAACAGAACTCGTCAAGCAAACTAAAAGAACCGAGCTGTATTATGTCGTCACTGAAACTGTTGCTACTCACAGAAAGTGCTCCATTAAGAATATACCAGGCATGGGTGTCGAAGCTGTAAGAGGATTCCACGAAGAAGGAACAAGTGCAAGTTCTGCGGAATATAAAAACTACAAACAAAACTAAGCCTTACTTTAATAGACACATGTATAACAATACATCATTTTGCACCAAAAAAAAAAAAAACAAACAAAAAAAAAACAATACACAGCTTTGTTGTGGCTTTTTTTTTTAAATATGTTGTTGTTGTTTTTTTTTTGTTTTGTTATTTTTTGTTTTTGCTTTTCATTGTTTTGTTTTCTTTAAATACTTTTATTCAAATCTGCTAATTTTGACTATAGTGTACATGTATTATGTATGGAATACAATCAAGTACCCGGTAGGTCTACTTGTGAATATGCTGAAAAAAACAAAATGTAAGTGTTAGATATGTACCAGAGTATGTTCCTCGATAAAAAGAGTAGGGAAAAAAATTAATTAAAAAATAAATAAATATAAGGGTAGCAGTAGGACCAAAACAGATTCATTATCCTGTAAGAGTAGAGAAAAGGGCATGATTTGCATAAAATCTCATTACGAGACATCAAGGTATCCAGGAAAACAGAAAACAAAACAATCGGTACCTGTGTAATTGTAGTTGTAGTAATGTTATAGATCTAGATGTATATCATCAAAATAGATTAGAGTCCCCCCCCCCCCCTCTCTCTCTCTCTCGACTAGATTCTTTACATGCCTATCGATCTTGATGGCCATGCCACTCGAACCTGCAATCTATATAAAGGTAGATCTAGACATCTATCGGTGTTCAATACGACATGTACTACTCCACATTCGACCAAATAATATGCTGGAATTTACCTAAGGAATAGGACAAATCACATTAATTTTTTAAGGGAAACAAAGGTTTAAACAGTATGAAGATGAAGGGAGGAATAGCCATGTTTTTGTTTCGTCTTTGGACCTAACCTGACATGGCAATGTCAGACACCTCTTCATTGGTCCGGATTTACCTACATGACGATGTCTGACAGCTTTTCATTGGTCCAGGGTCTATGTATCCCCAAAGGCTAGGTAGACCCCGGGGTCTACGTATCCACTTTGTATTTTTTTGCATGATTTTAAGAAGTGTTATTGAATACTTAAGATTGCAAGACATTAATTTATCTTGTTGATGATATTATTATCACTAATCATGATGACAATATATATGATGCGAGAGATTTTGTTATTGAAACTCTTGAAGGTTTGGGCTATTATATCAATTATGACAAGTCTAATCTAACCCCTACCAAAGGTAAAGAATATATTGGTTACATAATCAACACAAACAAAGGGGGAAATGTATGGCTGGAAATTCCAAAATATTGTATTGTCAAAGTAAAACACGGCATCAAAAAAATATTGCGGAAGAGAGTGGCATCTGCACAGGCGCTAGCTAGAGTCGCTGGCCAATTGATTTCATTTTCTAGAGCCGTCATACCGATGAAGTTACTTTTACGAGGCATTTACAGACTCCTAAAAACTCGCCGTGATTGGCAGTGGATACTCCAACTCAATACTGAATAATGTCAAACAGACCTTGAATGGCGGTTGGTTTCTTTGTCGGCTTGGAACGGTCCGCTCAGTATGTCTGTCCCACGGGGAGAAAATTCAAATCACAACCGATGTTTCAGCTGTCGGCTGGGGAGGTGCAATAGTCAACCAGCCTCAGGGAGCCCAGGGCTTCTGGAATCCCGATATCGCAAATTCATTCTCAAATTTAAGAGAGCTAATGGTGGTTTTCTTGTCGCTTCGCAGCTTCCTCCCGCTCATCTCGAAAAAGAATGTTCAAGTATCAACAGACAATATCACCACTGCGGTTTATATAAAACTCCAAGGTGGAGGCAACAATACCAGAGCTGATGGTCTGAGCCGACTCAAACCCCATTATGAATGGCAACTTCATCTGGGAGTTTTCCGCCATAAAGACAGAATATTTGGTCCCCACATGATAGATCGGTCCGCGTCATTCATGAACAATCATTGCAGGGCATATAACTATAACAGTTTGTGTTTGGATCCAGGCACAAGTGGGATAGATGCCCTGCAACAACACGGTTGGGGTTGTGCAAGAACAACTCTGTTACCTGTTCCATTCGGCTTTTGGGCAGAGTCATGGAAACAGTCAGATCTCAAAAGGCCTTGGCGACTATCATAGCCCCCGTGCGGAAGGCCCAAAAATGGTTCCACAGGATGAAGAATATGCTCATTTGCCCCCAATAAAACTCCCAACTCCAAAACTGTTTTGCCTTCCGTTGAAGGGATTCATACCAGAACCTGTGAAAAACCCCAAATGGCGTCTTTACGCCTGGAGAGTTTATGGAGGGAAAATTGATCAGTTCAAATAACTGGTTTGAGAAACCTGCTAGCGTTTTTTCATTTTGTATCTCTAATTCAACACTTACTAACTATAACATGTACATAAACCAGTATAATGATTTTTGTCAGACACATAATGGTGGCTTTCCGCCCCTTTCCAAGTTTCCGGAGGCTTCTGTTGCTGACTTCCTTTGCTTTAAAAGTGCGTCATCGGATAGACCCGAGGCCATACTAAATACTATCGCTACGGCGATTAAACACCTGTTTAATGCTCTATCTTGGCAACCTTTATCTAATGATATACATATATATGCAAATCAAGGCCTTGGTCAAACACGATACCAAAAGACCAGCATGCAGAACCAAAATAATGCCTACGGGGAACTTTGCAAAGCTTTTCGAGTCTTGGGATATCAACCAAAATCTCAGCTTAGAAAGAAGTGCATTACCCTATTGGCTCTCACATGTATGGCTAGACCCTTGGATCTTGCCCCATCAAAAGGTTTTTCTAGACACCAAATAGAGTTTCATGAGGAGGGGTCGGCTACAATCCGTTTTTTCGGAATAAAAATAAAAAACGATTCAGATAGGTGTAGCTTTGAAGTTGTGCTTGATCCAGTTCAAATGTTAAGCTTGACCCAGTTTCATGTTTACACACATATCTGACTCAGACGAGTCCATTCACAACAAAAGGGGGACCTGTGTTTCTGTCAATGGACAAACCCCACACAGCTCTCACTGTCACGTCGATTTCTAATGTGTTGCGTGAAACCATCGCACTGGCTGGTTTACCTCCGACATTCATGCAGCGTTCATTTCGTGCTAGTGGGGCCACTGCTGCGATTTATAATAAAGCAGATCTGAACGTGTGCAGACAAATACGTCGTTGGAAAACAGAATCTGTCTTTTGGCAGCACTATGTGTACCCAGTGTCAGTGTCAGCTGACAGTGTAACTGACAAGATCTTAGGACAACCTACAAGGTCTATAGGCCTGGATCTACATGTCTAAAACCAATTCTACGTTTAAGACATGGACAACTCCTGGCTGCCGGTCTTCCGAAGCCTTTAATAACATTTATTCGTGAATTATCAATGTCATTGTGCTCTCTCATGCTTCATATTTCATTATTTTCTCTCATCACAATTTAGTGAATCACAACATGATTTTTACACGTACAAGTAGTCTAGCTCTCACTTGTTTGTAATTTCTCTATGATTTCCCTCTTTCGCTCTTATTTTTTCTTCCACTCTTTACCTTATAGAGTTTCACATACTCTCTACTAAAGCATAATGATTTACAATATTTTTTGTTGTTGTTAGTAAAATTGTTTAATTGGAGACACACTGGTGTAACGGTTTTGTTAAAGCGTTTGTTACACCAGTGTTGGAACTATGTTTCCTTGTGCATTCAGTTAAGTTTTAGCTAATGCGCGCAGTTCAGCTAAGTGCCAGGTTGTACTTTCTGATATTAATTATGTGTTGATATCAGGTTATAATGATGTTATAGTGATATATATAATATTATGTGGGATGGTCACTGGCCTGAATAAGGTATAATGATTTACAATGTTTTTTTTGTTTGTTGATAAAATTGTTTAATTGGTGACACACTGGTGTAACGTTGGTTTTGTTAAATAATTTTTGTATTCACATGCAAAATTTCAAAATGATCAGTACGATAGAATGGTTACAACATAGATTTATTCTAGCCTACCATTGTTGACACAATAACAGACAGTATCTGCCTGCATTCACTCTCTGTTCTCTTGAATGCCATGTTGAGTATCAAGCCAGGAAAGCCTAGATCTAGAACCAGATACATCTAGAGTAGAACTAGATCTAGATATAGATCTAATAATTCTATTATTAGTGCACATAGTCTACAACAATCAATGTAGTCTAATACTGGGTCTAAGTCTACATCAGACCTCAGATACTTAAAAGAGTGCAAGAAGTGATCAACAACAGAAAAGTGTTTTCGTTTTGACGGACTATGATCTGCGTGATAAATCTAGCAAGCGAGATTGTTTGATGAATAATGTTTCATACTATTTGGTATAGTAATTTATCTTTTTTCTAAAGAACAGAAATACATTGGTCGTAGAGCTTAATCGCAATCACACCTCCTTTTCTTTTGGCACTAGACTTTTTCAATGAAGCTTCCGATATCCAATTTTCTTGATATCGTGCTCGACGACATCCGTCTACGTTATAGCCTATAATTTTTGAATCCTTATATCAATCAACCTCATATTTTCACACATTGTAGAGAATTATTTTATAATGTGCAAAAGTCCCTTAAAAATTATTCAGTTACAAATATGTTGTGGGCCTTCAAAGTTGGAGATGTTTTTTTCAGGCCACCCTATATATATGGTATCATTTTGCCTTTCTGACTGATTCAGTCCAGAGATAATCAATTTAGTACACACAATAAATTAGAAACAACAACAGAAAGAGAAAAAAAAAATCAACAAATCTAATTAAATTTATGCACACGAAAAATTTCCCACTCCCAGTGTAAACACAGTGGACCTCTGTTATTGGGACCCTGAGAAATCTGGAAACCAAGGAAATAGTGAGGAAATTTTAGGAAACAGAATGTTTTCTAATTAATTTATATCCCATATAGAGATAAGGTCCCCAGCAAATCGTGATGATTTTGTCAAGTGTTTTCTTAATTTCAAATAAATTTCAAGTATAATTTTTCACATTTTTGTCACAATGCCTCACGTTACTCATGATTAATACAGTCTGTTATAATGAGACAATCAAACGAACACAGAAAATTGTCCTGACACTAACAAATGAAGAAGGTCCTAAGCCAACACCTAGACTAAGATAACACACCCTTGCAATGAATGATGGTGGGGTTGTTTCATGAAGTAATGGGACGAACGAAGGAATTGAGCTCCTTGAAGATGTCATTGAGTGGAAAATTAAGCTGAGTAACGAAGTTTAACGCTTGCCCCATGATGCAATCACAGCCAACAACTGCGCTGGCAGGCCAGTTTCAACAAGTCCATCAACTGCATTTTAATGACAAACATTTGCAAGGTTGTAAAGTCTGCCAGATGTTCCTGGTGAGTGGTTGAAATGAATATTAGGATTGGAGCTAGAGTTATTCAACCTCAACAGACCAATTAAAGACTATTCATTGTCTCGCATGAGGTGATGACACTTCCATTGGTTTGAGCTTCTCGCCAGGAAATTGGGAAACCCGGCTAATCGAGACGATTTTGGAATCTCTCAGGTGTCCCAATAACAGAGATCCTACTGTCTTATCTTCTATTCAGTAGTAGAAGAATGACAAGTTTTTTCTGTCAAATTTCAAAGAAAACAGAAAAATATGTACATCATCATACCCTTGGTTTACTGACTAGAATATGATCATATTTAAACACACAATTTCTCTGTAATGAAATGAAGTTGATAAGAATGATCTATATACATACACAATTTGCGAACAATAGGTATTTATTTGGTTGGACAGAACTGATCACTTATAGTAATACAATAGAAATATAATAAATATTGTCAGGTGAACAAAATAAAAACAAATCTTTCAAACCCCAGAATCTGCCAACCTTTAAAAGCTAAATAATCTAATCTCCTTTACAGGTCTTTGAGTAAGACATTTTGCCCAGATCAAGGGTTACCTGCTTTGCTTTTCTCTGTACATATAATAGTAATAGCATAAAAACACATCAAGTTTAGCTCTCATTTATGAAGTACATCTGACATTGGGTAGTGCAATATAAGAGCCTCAGATTGAACGAATATGGATAGCAGACTACAAATAGAGCCGAGTTTGAATCTATGACTCTTTCTCTTAATTAATTCTTTCATAAAATATTTGAGTAATGTTATAATTATTCATCACGTGAAAGGGTCATGGTGCACAGATGATAAACATAGCTTAATGGAGAATAACTCAGACAAAAACTTGTGGGGTGCTGAAACCAGATAATTCTCAGCTGACAAAGAGGCTTCCACAAGTTGTTAAACAGGTGGCAGGCTGACATATTTTTTCCAAATTGAGATTTTTACCCTGAGTGTATAACTATAACGCATGGCAATGTTGGCATAATTTGACTAGCAATGCTAAAATGATGACAATAGTCTGAAGTTCTTATAAATTAATCTTGCTCTTTTTTGCACAGAATATATTGCATAAGTAGTTCTATCACTGCAACAGGAGGTTTAAATTGCAAATATTCTTTTACAGAAAAATTAAATACCAAACCTGGGTGCACTTTTTTTCATTTCCAATGATGATATATATGATGTATGATATACATCCAGTCAGAAACTGTTTCACACCAAAACAATAAGCTCATGCTGAAGTACATTCTTGGAAAGACCAAATGACCAGATCATTGAAATTATAATGCATAGTCAATAGTATGAATGACGTGAATTGTTGAGGGCACATAAAAACAGATTCATATAGAAGGATTGTACAGACAAGGGAACATTTCTGACAGTCTTCCTGAGTTGTGAACATGGCTCACTAGATGCTGACCATGTTCTAGCCTTATTTAGTTGCATTACTACATTGGAATCCACCTAACACAATCCCGCTTTGTACAAATTTTACGCTTAAAACTAACTGAATGCCAATCCCCGCATAACTTCCTTCTTTATTCAACTAATGCAATATTCTTTAACACAAACTCAATTTTCACTAGATCTTGTTAACACGAATCAAAACCAGCGCTTCATGTGAATCTATTCCGTGTCTACCCCTGTTCTTGTACCAAACAAAGCTTCAGACAGAGTGAGCCAGGTAATACACACGTGTTAAAAAGGCCTAGTCTAGATCAGTACTTCTGATAGGTCTACACAAAGAGAGACTGGTTTGGGGTACCTGGTGAATCCGCATACAAGTGCATCACGCCGTGTCATGACTTGATGCACATGTACGGAGGGCCAATGACTGCAAGACATTGTATTCTGATCGTGCGTCATTGAGCTTTGATGTGCTTCACCAGTCACCAACTGTTTGCCTACCCTACTCCCTATCCCTCCATCCCCCCCCCCTCTCCTTTCTTTTGAGTTACTTTCCTTGCACCAGCATTCATCATTCATTCATCACACTTTGATTTTGTTCAACTAAGCCTCACCTTCTCGCCCTCTACTCCTTCATCTTCCTTAATTTTCTTCAATCCTCTTAAGATGAATTCTTGACAACACAAACTAATTTAATTACACTGGTCCCATCGAGTTTGTGTTATCAGAAGTCTACTGTATTTGACAGACAGTGACTCCTTAACTTTAACCTCTCAAATAAATTATAACGGCAACAGAAGATACTTTATACTGTGCTGGTGCATGATAGCTTGGGCAGGGTGAAATCCTGTTGAGAGATGAGCCTGACATCAACTGAAAGGATCTCGATTGAACTTCCATGGATTGAAATGATTTGGATGATTGAAAAGTTGAGATATACTTTCATTTTCCAATTGGTGATGACCATTATATAACAACATACTGAACCTTGTGGACAAACGGCTCGATTTACACCGGAAAGACAATGACGTCACCCACACCATTAAGGAATGTTCCTAGATAATTGAACTGATCAGAAATACCAATACAGTACCTCAAAATGTATATTCTGAGCCCAAAACTCAACAACAATAATAATAATAATAATAATAAAAACAATATTAATAATAATGAGAATAAAAAGATGAAGAAAAAGAAAAACAAGACATACAAAAACTTTGCGATTTTTCCAATCATACTTTCACTGCAGATTCATTGCAAGAGACTGGAGCTTCACACAGCAATTGCCAGAATCTGCAGTGAGAAATTCCATCTTTCTCGAAGCACTTCTGAAGTGTATGTCCAAGTTACATAAAAGCAAAAGTATAACTAAATGTGGAACAAAATATCAAAATTTGCTGACCTGGCAGCAAAACGATCAAACTATTTGAAATAATATCATATCAACAGTGATATTAATGCACCTGTGCATAAAAGCTAACCCAAATCTAAACAAAATTATCAGCCTCTTTTTCCCGCCCCAAAATAAGCCACATTGTTTCAAAAGATGGACAATTTAAGTCTAGAGTTGAAGAAAATTTATTCCACAAGTCCTTTATCCGTAATAAAATCCAGTAAACTCTTCAGATCTTTGACGTCAGAGTTGAGCAGAGGTATTTCCTCTGTCATTGTATCACTAATCTCAGCTTTGTTTTTATGGATGTATTCCTTTTAAGGCAAGGAGAATGTCTCTGTTTACGTTTCTGTTGCTTATGCCTTCATCAGATATAGCTCGCACACTTAATTCAGAGTAAATTTTAGTTCTGAAAGTGCAACCCATATTGGAACCCTGGACATATGTTGATAAAGGCAGGATGTTGATATCATATAAGATCAACCAATAGGTAGG